>JAQQPU010002893.1:43164-63470 GCA_029168905.1 Artemia sp. Kazakhstan ARC1039 | reverse complement strand
AAAAAAAAAAATACAAAAATGTTACAGTGTTTTTGATAATAAAAAAGCTACGTTTCTTCCTTCTAGTTATGAGGAAGGTCCCAAGGTCTTTAAGATAGACTGAGGAGAATTTAGGTAAAAACTCTTCTTTGTCAAACTAAAGGTGAATGGTCTACACAGTACAAGGTACACCCACAGGAGCTACAAAGAAGGACAAGGCTACAGGTTCTTACCAACATTCCTTAAGTACACGAATGAGAAGATTTGACTGGGGATAAGGAGCTCCATTAGAAGTTGAAGCCAAGGAAGGGAAGTCACAAGAGGCAGATGACCAGATGGCTAGTAATCAAACAGATCACACATAGGAGAAAGACTCAACGAAGGCCATTCTACAACATGGTCAATGTTCGAATTTGAAAATGACGAATCAACATATGAAAAATCATCATTTTTTGTTATTACTTCCAAATAATCCTAAAAAATCTCGGGAAGCATAGTAGCGCAAAGTGAAAAATTTGAATGAATTACAGAGACATCACAGTTAAAATCATCCAAAAAACAAAAGACACAGATAGCGAATGAGCTTCAGTAAAACATTCAACCTATTTATGACAGGCTATTGCAAAAGACTGCTGTAAATTATTATCTCTGTAATCAACGGGTAAAAACATATTGATAATTACAGAACCTTTTACATTACCCAAAAGTCAACTGTTGCGTGTGGGCTACTTACATTGCATGGCTTCATCTATTATACGTGGACCATTGTAGCTTAACCGTGAGGTATCAGTCATGCCTGAGCCACTTTCTGTGTGAAGCTGCATCCTTTCTACATGGACCATTATACCTGAACAGGTTCTAGATTTTGCTGCCTCTTCTTCGTCTGGGTCATTATGCCAAGGCCATGAGCCACATGTAACACCTGGTGCGCTTTGCTGCATTGGTTATACCTTCGCCATTACACCTGATTCTTGAGCCATTTGTCATGCCTAGACCTCGGCTTTTGTATTTTGCTGCATCTGTTATACCTGGGTCAATATGCCTGAACCAGAAGCCACATGTATGTCTGAGCCAGTTCCTTGTTTTGCTGCATCTTTAATCTTTCGACATTAAGTCATGTTTTATGCCTGGTTAGTTGTGTATTTTTCAGTATCCGTTGTACATGGCCCACTATACCTTGACCATGAGTCTTCTGTAACGACTGGGCCACTGCAGTGCCCTTTGCTGCGTCCATTATACCCTGACTTGGATATCGGATTGAGAAATTTCTCAATTTTTGAAAAGGATATGCTTTTCCATCTACTTTCCTTTTTAGATTTTCTCGTGACTTTCAAATAAGCTCCCGAACAAAGAATATTTTCCATACGAACAAAGAATTAAGAAGCCTATATTAGGCTTTCAAACAAAGAATATTTGGCTAGTAAATAATAGAAAATTAAGCCATTAAAAAAGGGGCAAAATCTTTACGAAAGAGGTCAAATTTTTTGTCAGGGGGAAATTTTTTAAAGCATAGCATATATTAAATACAGATCCAAACCTAACCAAACCTAGGTACCTTTTATTCCCCCTAAACCGTTATATACAACCGTCACATAAACCGTTACATTCCCCCTAAACCGTTATATACATGTTTATACAGCGTCTCGTATAAGTACCGGGTAATGCCTATCTGATTTTTGCAATACAATTATCGAGTACTTACCGGATTCTTAACAAGTACCCCTCAAATTTTGTGGATAATACTCCTTTTTAATTCATTTGCCCCTTCTTCACATTCTCTATTTGGCCCCTTTTTGGAGTATTTTTACTAAAACAGAGGGAAAAAATGACTAATGCTCTTTCAGGTTTGCAAAACACCTGAATCAACTTCCTCCATGGTCGCGAAGCTCTAGAACAGGTTGGAGTTACTGACCATGAACTTCACTGAATAAAAAACGCAATGCAAGGGAAATTGATCATCCTTGGTACTCGCGTCTAATATGTAAGCGTAGTTTATAATTAATAGATAATATGCATACAATTTATTATATTCTATAAAAGTTAGATATGAAGTACTAATACTTCATGATAACTGAGAGTTGTTTACATATTATTTTGATATTATTTGTTGTTTATGCAAGCACAGTTTGCAATCATTTGATATGAAGTTTTCTTCTTCTTTTTTCTCTTCTTCTTTGTTTATGCTTCTTCTTCTAAGTTTTCTTCTTCTTTGTTTATGCAAGCACCGTTTGCAATCATTTGATATGAAGTTTTCTTCTTCTTTTTTCTCTGTTGTTTGCAGTATTTACTGTATGAAGGGTCTCTTAAAAAAAATAACAATAATAATTTGTCCAGGCACAACAGAGGCAGAAAAATGAAAAATAGACATAAGAAAAGGAAACGATCAAAAATGGTGTTTTTAAAGCCAAACGAGAATACTGAATTAACAAACAAAGCAAATATTTTCTTACATTAGGGCAGGCCAGTGTGGTTTAAGAAATTATCTTTGAAAAACAGACCTTGAGTTTTATTCGTAAATCTTCGCAATTTTAGGGCGAGTTGTACGTAATCAATATAACACAGTTAGTTTGAGTATCTTCAGCCGACTTATTAAAAAGAAAGACTTCTTAGACAAGAAACATATAATTTTCAAATATAAAAATGAAAACTTATTAAACAATCTTATTATTAAAGTTCATCTCGGACTTGTGCTCGAATGAATTGAATTATATCTTCACTGCTCCTATCTCCATTGTACTCAAGAACAGATCCATCTTTTTTATGGAATTTTATAGTTGGAAAACCCTTTAGTTGGGACTTCTTTGCTACCTTCTGATGTATAGTAGCATCCAAGGTTGCCAATTGAGCAGGCAAAGCCAATTCTTTTAGCTTTTTAGCAACCCTGGCAATCACTGGTTTCATCCTCTTGCAATGACCACACCCTAAAAAATTTAATGGAAGGTTATTATAGTTTACTATAGTTTATTATAACATTATTTATTACTTATATTATATAATATATTTTATATTATATTATATATTATATATGTTATTTTATATATTATATATATTATATATTATTATGTATATTATTTATATTATATAATAATATTATTTATTATAATTTACTATAGTTTATTACAATTTACTATAGCAAAAATAAAACCAAGCATTCAAGTTAGCAGACACTATAGTCCTACTGGCCTTATTGGCCATATTGGCCTAATAAGGCCTAATTGGCCTTATTGATTATTTAATGCACCATTGTATTGGCTGTCAAATATAAACATGTATTTTTATATTTGTTGTATATATAAATATACAACAAATATATTTGTTGTATATTTATACAACAAATATATTTGAAAACAAATAATAAATGAAAATTTATTACAAAATAAAGTTTAAACTTATCTCTCATTTACATCAGAAATAAAATTTACCAACACCCCCCCCCCCCCTAATATACAAATATATACCCTGAATTGGTATATATAGGGGTGGAGGTAAAATTCATTTCCGAAAAAATGATTATTATATTTGGAAAGAGCATAAAAAAGGGCTGTAACAAAGGTGAGTTAAAAGAACGGAAATCTTTGCAGAAAGATGTGAGATCTTAGATTTAAGATCTTGGTGCAAAAGAACAGGCCTAATATTTTCTGCCCTAAGCAGCTGTAAATTAATTACAGAACGGTATTTTACTATCAAAGTAGATTCAATCTTATTCACTTTCTCCATGAAGTAATAAATACTACAAAAAATTGTCACTGTCAAACCTAAAAACCGTATCTAACATTTCTATTAGATAGATGAATTTCGAAAACCATTAGCAAAACTGTTTTCAAATATAAGGTTGACATTGCAATGTAGATTAAAAAGATAAAAGTGTGAAGATACATTACCTTCAAGGCTGTATTTAGGGGGTAACATAACAAAAATGCATATAAAAGTTTTTGATCCATTTTTTAAAGCAACCCCCCCCCCCAAAGAAAATCCTAGATACGGCCCTGATTGCCTTACAGATCCTCAGATTGAGAATTCTTTAGAAACCGTTTTACCAATTATCTCAGAAGCGTGAAAAATGTCAGCTGCAACCTTTAGACGTGACAGGAATGATTGCATATGCAAATAGCGTGAAAAAACTTGGAAGCTCCAAGAAAAATGACAAGGATTAGAAGGAACATATCGGATTTCGCTGGGATTTCAATAGCTTGAAATTATACTTCGCAATTATATCATCAAGCGGTTGAAATTAGAAAATACTTCAGTGAAATTATGCAAATTAATTGTACAGAACCATTCAATCCGCTGTTGGCGCTTACTTGTATCCATTTATCACCTAAGATGTAAAATTCATTTTGAATGGACCAACGAAAAACCCTAAAACAATTTATGGCACTGAAAAACTGAAAGTGAAAATTAGAGTGCCATAATGATTAACATTTAAAACGATTCAATGACAGTAAAGAAAAATGAAGATAAAGAATTAAAAATTATAGCCCTTTATAAAATTTTCACTAGAAAAAAAACGGCTGCAGCAACAGCTGCAACCTAAAGAACAGAAAATCACTCCCCCCCCAAAAAAATTTTATTTAGATAACACTCGTATTAAGTCTCAAATTCTAAAAAATAAAGAATGTATAACTAAGTGTGTGTTTATTGTGTGAAGTGTATAAATACACGCTTTTAGCCGTAATTGCCATTAAAATTTTTCTACTCAGGTTGGGCTCAGACTCTTGTAGGCTTTTCTTGAAAAAAAAACAGGTTTTTTCAACTGAAAGTAAGGAGAAAAATTAAAACCTAAAACGAACAGAAATTATTACGTATATGAAGGTTCTCCTCTTCAACACCTCGCTCTTTACGCTAAACTTTTTAGTACTTGTGAAAAAAGCTTCTTATTGTTTCAATTGAACGACCCTTGTGTTTCAGGAGCCGTTGTTAAAGAATTGGGACAAAATTCAAACTGTAGCGTAAAGGGGGAGGTGTTGAAGAGGAGGCAACCCCCTTCATATACGTAATAATTTCTATTCATTTTAAGTTTTAATGTTGCTCCTTACTTTCAGTTGAAAAAACTTGTTTTTTTTTATTTAAGTTTTGATAGTTTCTTTTTTAATATTCCAAGGAAATCTGGCCCCACCTCCACGGAGAAATACCCTCCTCACGGATATATCCTCTAGACAATTCGATCCCGGTGAAAATTTACACAGGAAAAGAGAAAGGAAGAAATATAAAAATAATTTTGTAAAGGAATTCTGGCAAATTCCCCCAGTGTATAATTTCCTCTGAAAAGTTCAACCCCTGGAATCTTCCCTCCCCATGGAAAGTTCCCCCGTGAAAAAAAAAACAGTAGAAAATTCGTCTTCCCACCCTAAAATGTATGCATGCTTCCCAATAACAAATACTATGCGTAAACAATAGACAATTTTTATAACTTAAAGACCTTCCCCCGGGCCTTGAGGGGGGGAGGGGTCATGTTATATCCAAAGGCATAGTTGTCAGGCTTTTCAACTATCATGAACAAAATGGCTATCTCAAAATTTTAATCAGACGGTTTGGGGGGGAAGGGGTGGGGAGATGGCCTAGTTGCCCTCCAATCTTTTTGGTCACTAAAAAAGGCACTAAAACTTTAATTTCCGTTCAAAAACCCCTATCACGATATTCTGAAAAAAAAAATTTAATGACCACTGGGTTGATATTGATATTGTTGATAATGACCACTGGGATCACCCATGGGGGAAAAAACAAACAAACAAACAAATAAACACCCATCCGTGATCTTTCTTCTGGCAAAAAATAAAAATTCCACATTTTTACACATACAAGTTTGAAACCTCTACAGTAGGGTTCTCTGATACGCTGAACTTGATGGTGTGATTTTCATTAAGATTCTATGACTTTTAGGGGTATTTTCAAATTTTTTCGAAAATAAGGCAATTTTCCACAGGCTTTGATGGGTATGACTAAATGAAAATGATACTTATATATTTGAAATCAGCATAAAAATACGATTCTTTTCATATATCTCTTGGTATAAAAATTCCATTTTTTAGAATTTCGGTTACTATATAGCCGGGTCACTCCTTACTTACAGTTCGTTACCATGACCTGTTTGATTATCGAAAATTCCTACTTATTTTACTTGTTTGTATATTTATAAAATACAGCTAGTCCCCCCCCATCTGAAGAAAACGCTTTGAATTTGACTTCCAGTGAATTGTTTTTAGTTGTTTGTGCATTTACAGTGTCTGGCTAGTCACCCCCCCCCCTCCAATAATGCAATCCCTAGGCGGTTACCCCTCGGTGAATTCTCCCCGCCATATAAAATTTTACTCATTTGGTAAAATTACCCGCTCAATCAAAATTCCCTCTCGTATACTTTTTTCCTTCCGTCAAGGTACAATGAATTCGCACAGACCAACCTGCTTTAACACATTCATTTGAAAATGTCAACTTTTCCCAAAAACATTGGAGGGAAACTAGCACCCCTCCCACTTTCTTTTCTCCCAAAGTCCTCTGATCAAACTTTGAGATAGCCATTTTGTTCAGCATAGTTGAAAAGTCCAATATCTATGCCTTTGGTGATAACATGAATTCCAACAGCCCATGCAGAAACGGCTGTAAGTTGTGAAATTTGCCGAAAGTTTACGTAAACAAAATGTTATTAACAAATAACAGCCATTTTTCAGGGGGAGGGGGTCTGCTTTGGAGGGGGGAGGGGTCTAAGGGGATAATTTTCCATGGAGAGGGAAGTTTCCGGGGGTAAAATTTCCAGGGAAAATTTTTCATTTAGGAATTTGCTAAAATTCCTATAAGAAATTCTTTATATTTGTCTTACTTTCTCTTTGCCACGACATTTGGGGGGAATTGTCAAGGGGTAAATTTTCAGCGAGATTGGAATTATCTGGAAGTTTTTTTTCAGGGATGGGGGGGGGGGGGTCTGCGGCAGAAATTATCCACGGGGAACTTCCCACGGGAGCATCTTCCCAGATGGGGGCAGCAGATTTCCGAGGAAAATTTTCAAGTAGGGGGGATTTCCGACACGATTTGAAAAACCATCAGAAATCGCAGTCTTTTCCAAATGTAAGTACACTAAGGTGCATTTTTCGGGCGGACTCGTCCGCGAGAAATTTTTCGGGGGAATTTCCAGCAAGGATAAAATTGACCGGGGAGGAATTTTTCGAGGGGGATTTTGCATGGGAGGAACTCTCCATGAAGGATCTTTTCGTAGGGAGGAGGAAATTTTCCACGAAGCTAGAGGTGGATTTTCCAGATTTGAAAAACGATCAAAAATTAAGTTCTAAAAAAGTAAGTTTTTTGAACAGAAACTAAGGAGTAACGTTGAAATATAAAACGAACAGAAATTATTCCGTATATGAGGTGGGCTACTCCCTTCTAAATATCCCACTCTTTAAGCTAAAGTTTTTTTCGCCCCAATTCTTTGAGAACAACTTCTTAAACATAAGATTTGTTTAATCAGAACAAAATGCTTTTTCAAAAGTACCAAACAAATTGGCATGAAGAGCGGGGTATTAAGGGGGGATCCCCCTCATATACGGAATAATTTCTGTTCATTTTAAGTTTTAAAGTTACTCCTTAAAAAAACTTCTTTTTTATTCCATAAAAGCAAGATCAGCTTCAAATTATCTTATTTTCGATATCAAATTATTTTGTGTGCGGTTTTTATATAGATTAATTAACAAGCTTTTTCCACAAAATAAGTTTTTCAAAGAAAAGTAAAGAACTCCATTAGACAAAAAATGAGCAAAAATAAAATCAAATAATCTACCAAGCGTAAAACTACCACAAATCAACATCGATAAATAAATGAAACCCAACACGAACAGAAATTAAAATAATTAACCGATTCAAACTGAAAACGATCAGAAATTAAGATAAGTTGGACACAAAACCCCTATGCCTTCCCAAGGCCAGAACAATATTTGCACTTCACTGAAAAAAATATAAATGTTTTTACTTTTATAACTTTAATAAATCAAATAATATTAACATTTTGATTACTAAATATCAGTATATGTATATTAAACTGACAATGCACATTCATTTGTATTTTTTGAGTAAAGTGTAAGTTTTGTTCTCGTTCAGTAAAGTGCAATTTTCTACTATTTGGAACAAAATGGCTATCTGAAAATTTTGATTGGATGTGTTTGGAAAAATGGTGGGCGTGAGAGGGGGGTTAGTTACCCTCTAATCACTTTCGACTATTACAAAGGGCACTAGCCTTCTCAATTTCCAATTGAATGAGCCCCTTTTGAAGTTTTACGACAACTCTATCTATAAAAACCTTGTATGCCCCCAGGGCATAAATTATAACCCTTGCCCCGAGGGTTGTGGGGGAGTGTCCTCCTCAAAAACATATTTTCTATCTGGAAATCAACTACACTAAACAAAATGGCTATCTCAAAATTTTGATTTTATGTGTTTGCGGGAATGATGGGCGTGGGGGGGGGCTAGTTGCCGTTCAATAACTTTCGAATATTAAAACGGGAACTAGCCCTTTGAATTTCCAATCGAATGAGCCTTTTTTGAAGTTTCTGCGACAACGCCTTCTGAAAAACCTTATATGCCCCCATGGCATAACTTACAACCTTTGCCCCGAGGGTTGTGGGGGAATGTGCTCCTCAAAAACATATTTTCTATCTGAAAATCAACTACGCTGAACAAAATGGCTATCTCAAAATTTTGATTGGATGTGTTAGGGGAAAAGATGGGCGTGGGGAGAGGGGTTAGTTGCCCTCCAATCACTTTCGACTATTAAAAAGGGCACTAGCCCTTTGAATTTCTAATCGAACGAGATTTTTTTAAAGTTTCTACGAGGGCCTGTGCAAAATTTTGATTGGATGTGTTTGCGGGAATGATGGGCGTGGGAGGGGGGACTAGTTGCCCTCCAATCACTTTCGACTATTAAAAAGGGCACAGGCCCTTTGAATTTCCAATCGAATGAGCCTTTTTTGAAGTTTCTACGACAACGCCTTCTATAAGAACCTTATATGCCCTCAGGGCATAACTTACAACCCTTGCCCTGAAGGCTGTGGGGGAGTGTCCTCCTCAAAAACATAATTTCTATCTGGAAATCAACTACGCTGAACAAAATGACTATCTCAAAATTTTGATTGGATGTGTTTCGGGAAATAGTGGGCGTGGAAGGGTTGTTAGTTGCCTTCCAATCACTTTTGACTATTAAAAAGAGCACTAGCCCTCTCAATTTTCAATTGAATGAGCCCCTTTTGAATTTTTACGACAACTCTATCTATAAAAACCTTATATGCCCCCAGGGCAGAAATTACAACCTTTGCCCTTGGGGCTCTGGGGGGTTTGTCATCCTTAAATACATAATTTCCAGAATTTTCAACTACGTTGAACGAAATGGCTATCTCAAAATTTTGATTGGATGTGTTTCGGGAAATGGTGGGCGTGGAAGGGGTGTTAGCTGCCTTGCAATCCCTTTCGACTATTAAAAAGGGCACAAGCCACTCCAATTTCCAATTGAATGAGCCCTTTTCGAAGTTTCTACGACAACTTCCTCGATACGAAGTGCCCTGCTCTAAAGAAAAAAAATAATAAATGATACAGTGTGCCAACATCGTTATTTCAGGTTGAAGAAATTTAAGTATAAGGTTATTGTGTAGCAGTTTTTTTTTTTTTTTTTTTCGTATTGTGGTTATATTTTCGAGGTATTGTTGTATTTTTTTTCCCCTGATTTGCCCTGTTTTGTAAGGATTTTGTGTTTGATATGAGGTCTGGGAAAATAAAAAAAAAAGATAAATACGCATCCGTGAGCTTTCTTCTGGCAAAAAATACAAAATTCCAAATTTTTTCAGATAGGATTTTTAAACCTCTACTGTAGGGTTCTCTGACGGTGTTATTTTCATTAAGATTATATTACTTTTAGTGGTTATTTTCCCCTTTTTTCGAAAATCAGGTAAATTTTCTTAACCTTTGATCTCGTAACCTTTGATGGGTAAGACTAAAGTTAATGAAACTTACATATTTAACATCAGCATAAAAATTTGATTCTTTTGATATATCTACTTTTATCAAAACTCCGTTTTTTAGAGCTCCCATTACTATTGAGCCGAGTCGCTCCTTACTCACAGTTCGTTACCATGAACTGTTTGATAAGATAAATCACGTTCTTTGGGAAAATATTCTTATTCCAATCTGGTTTCAATTATCAAAGTATAGCTGGAAAGCGGTGTCAATGGGGGGAGACAGGGCCTATGGGTAATTATCTCCAAGATTAAATACCCCACAAAAAACATCTTTTCAAAGTTTTTCTTACGGAAGAGTTTGTTTTAAGTTGAAACTTAAAACAAACAAAACTATTACTTCAACAATATATATACAAAATCAGCTTAAATAAATTGACTCGTGATACATTTAATTATTTGTAGAACTCCAAAAACTGGTGTGCGTGTAACTGAACCACCGTGTAACTGAACTACAAGCAACTGAACCCCTGTAACTGGACTACAAGCAACTGAGCCCCTGTAACTGAACCACCGTGTAACTGACCCCCCGTGCAACTAAACCCCTGTATAACTGAACCCCGCGCAACTGAACCCTCGTGTAACTGAACCACCGGGTAACTGGACCCCTTTTAACTAAACCCTCGTGCAGCCAAACCTCCGTGCAACTCAACCCTATTTAACTGAACCCCCGTGCAACTGAACCACAGATGTCTTTGAGGAGATTGCAGCTACAAAGGATATGAGAGGGGCATTGGTTGCACTCCAGCCTTTTTTCAACATTCCTTCAACATGCCCTGAAATTCTAAACTTCATACCCTCAGGCTTATACCCAAAGTTGTTCTCGACCCATTGCAGATACATCGTCTTGTAAATCTGGATGCACAAAGTACCTCTTGATTTAGTTGAAGATGCTCCTAAACATTTCCCGAACGATGTGATGGCTGATACTATTGGCCATTGTAAATACTGCTGGCATTTGCTTTTCACAACCAATAAAGGAAAAAAATGTTTTTTTTATTTTGTGTTTGGCATTTTTCTTGACATTTCCCTAAGGTATGACCTTAATGCTCCATGCTTTTTTTTATTTATAGGATCAAATATGCCCTCTTTTCTTGATAAAAAAAAAAAACACCTTGTATGTTAACGATAGGCAACTTGCATAACTTACAACCTTTGCACCAGGGGCTAGGGGTTGTGAACCCTGGGGGAATATTTATTTAACCTTTAAACTGTTTTAAAGAAAACGGTCATCTTAAAATTCTCGATCAGATGTATTTAAGGAAAAAAGAGGGTGGGAGTAGAAGCCCTTCGGTCACTTTTAACTCTTTTAAAAAGTGCACTGGAACTTTTGATTTCCAATCGAATGAGACCCCCCAAGTTCATTCAAAAATATTTTCCATAAAAACCTTATGTTTTAACATTGAGTAACTAGATTAACTTACAGCCTTTGCTCCAGGAGCTGCTGGTGGGATTGTTAGCCCCAAAGGCATGGCTATTTGACCTTTAGACTATTTTGAACAAAAGCTCTTTTTTTAAGTTTAATCGGATGGATTTGGGGGGGAAATGGCGGTTAAGAGGGAGAGGCTGATTGTTCTCTGATTACCTTTGATTCTTCAAAACTGTACTTAAAATTTCAATTTATAATCGAATGAGCCTTCAACAAAGTTTGCACGGCCATCCCTTCTATAAAAACCTTAAATTTTAACAATTGGTAACTTGCAATAACCTACAGCTCTTGCCCCGAGGACTGTGGGGGTTTTGTTAATCACGTCTATTAATCAAGTTTTATTATTCGCTTGGAAATTGAAAGTTTTAGTGCCCTTTTTAAAAGTCAAAAGTGATTGGAGGGCAACCAGCCCCCCCCCGGAAAAAAACACTCCCTGTGGAAAATACCTTCGGGAGATACCACCTCGCGAAAAATACCCCCCCCCCCCCCGGAAAAGAACTCCCCGTGAAAAATCTCCCCTCGAAAAATATCCCTTGCGGTTGGTTGGCACCTAATCACTTTCGACTTATTAAAAAGACTAGAACTGCAAGGGGTATAAAACAATTTATACCTCCATCCAAGTTTAAGTACCTTTTTAAGTTTTATAATTTGTCCATTGCTAACAAACAGTGTTTGTTATTCGGAAATATGCGGACATTTGTCACGTGGGAGTTTTCTGAGGGGGGTGGGGAGAGTTTCTGGAGGATTTTCCATGAGAAAAGAGCTTTTTTTATTAATTATCTTGACAGTGATTTATATTATAATTAAAAAAAAACAATTCTAACAAGCTTGAACATGTAAAGATTCTAGCTTGTGTTTTACCCAATGTAAGTACGGTGGTTGAGTTCCACGAGAGTTCAGTTATACGAAGGTTCAGTTGCACGGTGGTTCAGTTTCACGGTGGTTCAGTTGCACGGTTGTTCAGTTGCATGGTGGTTCAAATGTACGGTGGTCCAGTTGCTCGGTGGCTCAGTTGCACGGAAGTTCAGTCGCGGGGGGTTCATTTAAATGGGGTTGAGTTGCGCGGGGGTTGAGATGCACGAGGGCTCAGTTAAATGGGGTTCATCTGCACGGTGGTTCAGTTACAGTGGTTTAGTAGCTTGGGGTTCAGTTACACGGTGGTTCAGTTGCAACGGGACTCCTAAAACTAGCACTTTACTGCAAACAACATATCGATCCAAAAAACGATTTCCCTTAGGGAAAAATCCAATGACTAGTCAAACAGTTCGTGATAACAAACTGTAAGTAAGGAGAGGCACGGCTCGATGGTAACCTAAACTTTAAAAACCAGAATTTTGACACCAAAAGATGTATCAAAAGAATTAGCTTACTATGTTGATTACAAACATATAGATTTCATTAAGTTTAGCATTGCCCGTCAAAGGATACAAGCCTGAGAAAATTTGCCTAATTTTCGAAAAAGGGAAAAAAAAACCTAAAAGTCAAATAATCTTAATAAAAATAACTTCATCAGATTCAGCGTATCAAAGAACCCTAATATAGAGGTTCCAAGGTCCTATCAGCAAAAAAGTGAAATTTTGTAATTTTTTTTTTTGCCAGAAGAAAGATCACGGATGCGTGTTTATTTGTTTTGAGGTTTTTTTCAAAGCGGTAATCGTATAGACCTGATTTTCTTAGAATATCTGGAGGGGGCTCGTTCGAGCGGAAATTAAAAGTTCCAGTGCCCTTTTTAAGTGACCAACAACATCGGAGGGCAACTAGGCCCCCTTCCACGCCCTTCTCCCAAGAAAACATTGAAACTCTATCGAACAGAAGTCACCTTGTATATGAGGGAGGCTGCCCCTACCCCACCCCTTACTCTTCACAGTAAAGTTTCATTTTTTGTCCCAATTCCCTAAGAAAGAATGCTCAAATACAAGGGCTGTTTAATTTGAACAAGAGATGTTTTAAAAGAAATTTAATCCTTTAGAGTAATCAGTGAGGGTCGAGGAAGGGACAGCCCCCCCCCCCTAAATACAAAACTATTTCTGTTTGATTGAGTTTTAACGTTGCTCCTTACTTTCAGTTGAATATTTTTTTTGTTTAATTCAATCTTATATAGGAGCCGCAGA
Source organism: Artemia sp. Kazakhstan ARC1039 (assembly GCA_029168905.1). NCBI lineage: Eukaryota > Metazoa > Arthropoda > Branchiopoda > Anostraca > Artemiidae > Artemia > Artemia sp. Kazakhstan ARC1039. The sequence continues at coordinate 49,965 of JAQQPU010002893.1, read as the reverse complement.
ACTATAGGTGTCGTAGAAAGTATCCATTATAGGAGTTGTAAAACTAAAACTTAGCATTACTATTTGGGGGGGGGGGGGTTCACCACATGGGCGTACGTAGCTTCTTATCTAGGAGGGGGGCAGCCAATTCTGTGATGAAGGGCGGGGGGCTGAAGTTATATTGGCAGTTCAAAAAACCTTACATTGCCAGCAAGTTTTATCATACCTATGAAATCTTTATTAATAAGTAATCACCAAAAATCATAAATCATCAATAAGCTTCAGCATTAATCAATCTTCTTGGATTAGAGCTAAATCTTGTCAAGATATTATGGATGATTGCTTATTGTTTGACTTTTATTGTGTCATTCTAGCTGTTTATTTCCAGCTTTTTCAACCATCTACCTTTTATCAACTGCTTTTTTAGTCATCTACCTTTTTTCAACTGCTTTTTCAACCATCTGCTTTTTCAGCCATACCTAGTCTAAATTTGAAGTTCTAGGGGGGGGAGGCAGCTGCCCCTCTGCCCCCCTTCCATACGCCCATGGTTCACCAGACAGATCAGGGGAACATATAACCGTCTTCACAGGCATTTGATCACCTCGTGCCGAACAATGCTTCCACTACGATCGGCAGCTAGGTCCTTTGGCCCTGACATACGGATCTGAACCTTCAGATCTGACATACGGAACGCAAGCTGTTTGCTGCCTCTCTCCAATCGAGGCTTTGACCATGACCATCACCAAATGTTTCTTTTCTCGCAGTCTTTTTCACCGCTACCACTTACAACCTTCCTCCATTAGAGGCAATGCTTAGAGTATTCCATTCCCCGGGCCAATGTGAATTTTTGCTCTTCTTCACCAACCATCACTACCACACTATAAGTAAGCAATAAAAAAAAGTAAATAAAAACTTAGCGCCAAAACAAAGTTTGATGCCCCCTTAGAGGATACGCCCGGGACATCCGTCTTACTTTGATTCCCTTACTACCCAACTAGCTACGCCACTGGCCTCCACTCGTAGATAGTAATAGATGCAAGACATAATATTCCTTCAAGTTTTTTTTTACGACTATACCGTCCATTGATAATTATAATTCCATGTCTCAGCCTTGGGATAAATTTGCATCTCGTGCCAAAGATGTGGATAAACGAAGAACTAATACAATGCTCAATTTCTACCAACAACATATCAACTATAATCAGCAAATAAATCGACAGAATGTCCTTCTATGGAGAATGCCTGCAAGTATAAAAATGATTCTTCTGAATTGATTTAGAAGTCATTTTGAGAAATCACTTCAATCTTTCAAATCTAAATTAAGTTATAGTAAAGAGAGAGAGAGAGAGATCAAGCAAATACCTAAAAAAAATGAAATCTATCCCTAAAGAAATGAAATGCTTAGTTTTCAGCCGGCTTTAGATCAGTTTTATATAGCTCTTTCTGTCATCCATGGTTTTATCCTGTTACACACTTTAGATCTTACAGTGCTATTAATTTAAAGAAGCCAAGTTTGTCCGAAGGAAGTAATGATCGAAGTTGAAACTTAAAGGAAAAAAAATTATTACTTCACAGTCTATCTAATATATATCAATAAAACTAGCATAAATAAACCAACTAATTATGCTTCCCTATGTTTCTAGGATTATAAAAAAATAGCGCTTTACCGAAAACACAAAAGCCAAGTATAAGAAACAGGAATATTGATTTGGGAGTCAAAATTCAGTACGTAGTCTGACAACAATAAACTAATCTATAAAGCTTCTCATAGTCTTACACATCAGTAACTTTCAGTATACAATCAAAATTATCTTAAAAATATAAAAGTAAAATTAAATATTTGTTTAATAACCGCCAAGTCATTGAATAGCATACAGAAATATTGGATGGATGTATCAGGTAGCATTTTGGTCTTGCCAGCTATAATACCAATAGTGAGTAATATACAATCTTAAATTGTAAGAAATATGCTTTAGTATTCCTTGAAATGAAGATAAGATAAGACATAATATGAACTCTGGAAATCCGGTTATTTCTCTCTATACAATAGTAAATTTCAAGTTATGAAAAAAATTCTAAAGCTAGTCTATAGTCCTATTACTATCAAGATCACTTGACTTCGACTTTGTCTAAAAACTAATCATGACATGTCCTTTTCAGAACCAAAACGAGAGCCAGCAATTGATCTGAGCCATTGTGCAGAAGTGACACCGAATTAAACGAAAAAAAAATAACTAAGCAACAATTCTATAATGCTTTATTTTTTCTTTAAAAATCGTCCTCAATTGCTTTGCTGTTACTGTACCAAAACTCCTATATTATTTTGTGTTTTTAGTAAAGTGCTAGTTTTCTCTAATCCTAGAAACAGGGAAACATAATTAGTTGGTTTATTTGTACTAGTTTTATTGATATATATTAGATAGGCCGCGAAGTGATGATTTTTGTCCGTTTTAAATTTCAACTTCGCTCTTTACTTCCCATGGATAAACTTTGTTTTTTTTTTTAATAAATCTTTGCTCGTTTTTATTAAAATTTTATGTAGAAACAACCCCACCATGATATTTTTTAATTATACGGAATAACTTCTGTTCGTTTTAAGTTTTAATTTCGCTCCTTACTTTCAGTTGAAAAATTATTTTTTAATATAATTTCTAATCATCATCGATCTAGGGGAGATAAGACACCTCTAGAAAATACTGCAGACAACCTCAAGAGCTACAAAAACATTCAGTTTATAACAAAAAGTTAATTGTCCATAGTTTAGATATTAAGTTGATGGCTCTTGAGGTTTGGTAAAATTTTCTGTACAACTGTTTTTCAAACTGTAGTATGTTTTTGTGGGAGCTTCAGCAGTTTGCCAATAAAGTATTACATCGTAAAAGTTCTAAGAGCAGATTTATAGGAGCCAAATTTGATTCCGCGCCCACATCACTTTTGCTTAGGCAGCTCTATTGCACTGCCTATGATGAGAAACCTCCGCACGACGAACTCTCTATTTGTCAAAATGACCACACAATGTCGAAAATCCACGAAAATGTCAAAAATGACCACACAGTAAAATCTTCTATGGATTCCAAGTTTTCTGTATAATTTCGGTAGTTTTGATATTCTTTTTTTTTTTGTTGGGAGATGGATTGGCAACAAGGTTGATCTTCTAAAAAATTAGCAGAAGTGGAAGCACTTAAATACAGGTATAACAAAGGGGTATTTAGGTAAACAAATATTTAGCCAAATTTGATTTTTTAAACCGGGATATATTATGTCTTTCTATTTACCTCTGTTCCTTTCTCCAATTAATTAAAAAAAACTTTTTCCCCAAAATAAGTTTTTCAAAGAAAAGTAAAGAACTCAATTAAACCAAAAATGAGCCAAAATAAAATCAAATAATATATCAAGCGTGAAACTACCAAAAATCAGCATCGATAAATAAATGAAACCCAAAATGAACAGAAATTTCCCTAAATAACCAAGTCAAAACTCAAAAAGAGCAGAAATTTGAAAAGCGGGATTTTATCGATCACTTTTTATCAATGATTTCTCGAAAATGCTTAATATATTGTCAATAATAATGACCTAATGTAAAAACCAAACAATCTGACTTTCTTATAATATACTCTAGTTTCAAGTAATCTTTGTTTGAAAATTAATTTAAAAAACCTTTTTCAACAAAACAAGTTTTTCAAAGGAAAGTAAAAAGCTCCATTAAACTGAAAATGAGCAGAAATAAAGTCATGTAATTTTCCAAGCGTAAAACTTTAACACAACACCAATAAATTAATGAAACCCATAACGAACGAAAATTGCAATAAATTACCGAGTCAAACTCAAAACGAGCAAAAATTAACATGAGTAGGCCTGACAGACCCCATGCATTCTCAAGACCAGAAAAAAATTTGCACTTTACTGAAAACCAATACAGTTTAAATATTTTCACTTTTTTGACTTTATTAAATAAAAATTATTAAAACTTTAAGGAATAAATATCAGTGTGTGTAAATTCAACTGACAATCCAAGATCATTTGTTTTTTTGTTTTTTCAGTAAAGTGTTTTTTCAGAACTATGTTCTCGTCTTGAGATGGATGTGCAAAATTCTGATAGATGTGCTTGGAAAATGAATGGGCTTGGAAAGAGGCCTGCTTGTCCTCCGATCTCTTTTAAATCTGAAAAAGGGCACTAGAACTTTAATTATCCAATTGAATTGGCTCCTTAAAAAGTTTCAGTGACATTTCAGTGACAACTACTTCTATACGAAGTGGCCTGTCCTGAAAAAAATGAATAAAATAAATAAATAATACATTGCGCCCACATCACTTTTGCTTAGGCAGCTCTATTGCACTGCCTATGATGAGAAACCTCCGCATGACGAACTCTCTATTTGTCAAAATGACCACACAATGTCGAAAATCCACGAAAATGTCAAAAATGACCACACAGTAAAATCTTCTATGGATTCCAAGTTTTCTGTATAATTTTGGTAGTTTTGATATTCTTTTTTTTTGTTGGGAGATGGATTGGCAACAAGGTTGATCTTCTAAAAAATTAGCAGAAGTGGAAGCACTTAAATACAGGTATAACAAAGGGGTATTTAGGTAAACAGGTAACTGCTCGTACATGGGTTAATACGGGCAAATTAAAAATAATTGTAATCCGATCAATACTAAGATTCTACAACCGGAATTTTGAACTGGTGTATTGTTTGAGAAACTTTAATTTTAACCGTAAAGCTGTAACTGAACCAAATTTAGCTTAATATATTCATAGCCTTCGAAGGCTCTAAGCGAATGAAAAGTGAGACGATTATACGTAATTATATTACTTTCATATAAAAATTGAACATATAAAAAACATAAATCTACCGCAAAACGTCATCAGTATTGCGTAAAAAAAGAAAAATTATATGGGAAAATATAGATAAAATATTTTCAGATTTATTTTGCTACCACGTGACAAAAAGGCATTCGTAAAGAAAAAAAAAAGAAGATATCACCAGCCAGTGAAATTAAAATATAATGCAAATATGTTTCGGCCGAGACCTCTACTCAACCTTCCCTAGTGTAAAAACAGGAAAGTAAGACCGTAAGAACTAGTGTTGGGCGATATTGGATTTCGATATCGATATATCGCGCCAAATATCGAAATCAAATATCGAAACTTCAATATCGATATCGAAAACGATATTATTTTGGCTTTTTCTGGTATCAACCGGTGAACGTCTAGCAGAAAAGATTCAACATATAAAATTGTTCCGCAAATGGCCGAGAAGAAGAATAATCTATTCAATATACCGACTCATATATGTTTATACACAGGATGCACAGTTGTATCCATAAGTTGGCATAGTCCGTTCTCAAAATACGATTAGTGAGGGTTGGCTCTCAAATAGTGCTGAGAACCTCCAAAAGACTTGGCTAGACAAAATACCTTCTAGGCTTATAGGCCTTGTTCAAGTCACACTCGCCACGATTGTCACATACCTAAACCCGTGTTTCTAGAAATTGTATATTAACCAAGACGGTCTTCTCCAAATTAAGAGTAAAATAGCAAGAGACATGGATTGGGCCTTACTGGAATCTGTATCAGCAGATGCAAGTGCCGTAACAGTCCTTGTGATTCAGCCACTGCAGAATCAAGCCAGTTTCTGGGGACCATATGACGAAGTTTCAGTAGTCAATGCAAGGCAAGCTTCGGCAGTAGCTGTACCCGTCATGGCTCTCTAGATTTTCAGTAAGGAGTCTTTTAGTTCCAAGAACAATCGATCCAATCAAGCCGTGAAAGTCTTGTAATATGGGTCTCAGAAATACCTACACGCAATAAAATGCCCGCTACCAATGTCCTTTCTGAGAGTGGATTCCAAGCCTGATTAGTTAATCAAACAGTTCGTAGTAACAAACTGTAACTTAGGAGCAACTCGGCCAAAAAGCCATGGAAACTTTAAAACACGGAATTTTTATAACAGTCGATACATCAAATGAAATGGCTTTTTAATGCCAACTCAAGATATATAAAATGCATCAAGCTTCACGTACCCATCAAAAGCTAGGAGCCCGAGGAAATTTGTATGATCTTTAAGAAAGGGCGGGAACGCCCCTAAAAAGACAATACGTCTTAATAAAAATCACATCATCAGATTCAACACATCAGAGAACCATACATTAAGGGTTTGTAGCTTCCATCTGCAAAAATGCAAAATTTTGCCATTTTTGGCAGAAGAAAGATCACGGATGCGCGTTTATTTGTTTTTTTATTTCTTTTTTTGACAGGGTGATCATATCGGACCAGTTTGTCATATAAGATCGGGAGAGAACTCGGTCGAACGGAAATTACAGTTCTAGTTCCCCACTTTGTGACCAAAACGATCGGAGGTCAACTAGATTCCCCCTCCCTCCCATGCTTCTTTTTTCCCAAAGTCATCCGATTAAAATTTTGAGATAGCCATTTTGATCAGCATAGTTGAAAGATCAAGTATCATGCCTCTGGGGATGACACAACTCTGCAAGTCCCAGGAGAAAAAGGGTTGTAAGCTATGAAATTTGTCTAGTGTTTACATATAGTATTTGTTATTGAGAAGTAAACAGACATTTCTGGGAGAGAGTGAATTTTATGTGGGGTGAATTTTCTGCGGGGTGATTTTCCAAGGGGAAAATTTTCTGTGGGGAGATAAGTTTCAGGGAAGAACTTCCAAAGGGAAACTATTCACGGGGGGAATTTACCAGAATTTTTATACCTAATTATTTTTATTTGATTTACTTTCTCTTCGCCAGAAAAATTTTGCATATAGAAATATACCGGGTAAATTGCCCAGGGAAAATTTTCAAAGGGGT
>JAQQPU010002893.1:16097-43064 GCA_029168905.1 Artemia sp. Kazakhstan ARC1039 | reverse complement strand
AGATTTTCGGCGGATGAGATTCTCCATGGGGGAATTTTAAACGGGAGAAACTTTCCATTGAGACATTGGGATGGGAGAATTTCCAACAAAATCTTCCATGGAGGGTGGGTTTCCGGTATGATTTAGAAAAACAATTAGAAATTATTAGAAAAACAGGTCTTTTTATACGAAAGTAGTCTAAAAAAAATTTCCCGGCGAAACTGTTCACAAGAAGTTTTTGGGGAAAATTTTCTGCAGGGATGGAATTGTCTGGGGAATGGGGGATCTTAAGTGGGAGGAACTTTCCAAGGAGGAATTGGCGTGGGGGGGGGATTTCCCATGGAGAAAACAGGTGGATTTTTTGTCATTATTTAAAAAATGATCAGAAATTAAATAAAAAAATTAATTTTCTCAACTAAAAGTAAGGAGCAATATTAAAACTTAAAACGAACAGAAATTATCTCCTATGTGGAGGGTAAATCCCCCTCCTCAATACCTCGCTCTTTACGCTAATTTTAACTTCTTGTCCCAATTATTTAAGGACAGCTCCTGAAACACAAGAGCCGTCTAATTAGAGCAAGGAGATTGCTAAAATACAAAAAAACTTTGGTGTGAAGAGCGAGGTATTGAGGTGGGGTTATCCCCCCCGCATACGGAACAATTTCTGTTCTTTTAAGTGTTAGTGTTGCTCCATACTTTCAATAGAAAAAAAAAATGATTTTTTTTGTTTAATCACTGAAAGGCTGAACAGGGGAAAATATTGATATGTTGCTGATTTGAATAGCCAAAAATAGCCAGTAGCTCATTTTTCTTTATCCTGAGCCAGACTAATTCCAAATCAGGGTTATTGTAATATTCGGTCATCAAATACAAGTTTATTTGTGTTTTATTCAAAATTTGTAAAATAAATTGTGCAAAATGCTCTTCAATTATGAACTTTGTAATTGAATTTTGCCAAACCCTAGAGTCATTCTGAGGAAAGAAACTGATTAGAAATATCGAAATCGATATGTCGATTATCAAATATCGAAAGTAAGAATATCAATATATCGTTTAATCAGATTATCGCCCAACACTAGCAAAAACAGACCGTAAAAACAACCATTAAAATAAATAAAAACAAACCGTAAAAAACAGCCCCTTGTTTAACTGGTATGTTTTCAAATGGTAACCCTGGCCCAGGCTGCATGCTCAAATTGACATATTAATTATTTGAGAAACATTTAAAACAACACAAACACATATATAGGAGGGGGCAAATTCCTCAGGGTATCGAACCAAAAATGTGTAATTTTCCAGGGGGAGGGACATAGGTTAAAGACTTGTTGCTCTTTATTATCGGCAGCGCTACAGCGTTGCCTCTGACTTAAACAGATGAGTAGAACTTCCGATTCCCTTTCTATTAAAGCCCTGTGGCTCTTTATTATAGACAACACTACAGCGTTGCCTCTGACTTAAACAGATGAGTAGAAATTTCGATTTCCTTTCTAACGAACACCTGAAATTTTCCGGGGGGAATATGGAGGGGACTTCTCACGGTTGGGAATTTTCTGGGGGGAGACAACAATCCCATATTAGCCTTATAGATCCAAAAGGCAACGGTACAGCGTTGTCTCTGATACCCAAAGAATTTGTTGAAATCCAGGATCGAAAATATCCCCCTCTTTCTTGAAAAGACTCCAGTGGAGGACAGCTAAAAAGAAATGGGAGGGGGGCTATCTTTACTATGATCACTTTGATTGTTAGTTAAATGACGTTAGACCTTTCAAATTCCAATCAAATGAAACTCGTCCGAACTTTCTATGACCACCCCTTCTATATAATGTTGCTCTGAAAAAGGAATAATAAATAAAAAATACACTTAAGGCATATGGCACTTCCAATAAGCCTTTTCGCTAGTAGCCTCAGTCACAGTCGCAGTCATAAGCAGTGGTAGTTGAAAATAGTCAGTCACAATCGCAAGGAGCCTGAGTCACAGTCACAACCACAAGTAGTCGGATTTGCTAGTATTCCCACTCACGAGTAGTTATAACCACAAATATTCAAAGTCGCATAAAGTCACATTAGCAGATACAAGGAGTCACGGCCGCAGTCACAAGTAGTCGCAGTCGCAAGCAGTCAGAGTCATAAGTAACCGCAGTCGTAAGTTTATCATAATTGATGTTGCAAAAAGACATTGTTGCACGTAGTCGCCGTCGCAACTAGTCGTATTCGAACTCGCAAGTAATCGAAGTCGCAGTTGCAGTTGCAGTTGCAGCAGTGGTAGCAGTCCTGAAAATTGCAAGTTAATATCCTTAGCCATTCCTAAGATATTGCAAATATGCCCTTTTCATAGCCTGAATACACATAATGTTTGTGAATTGTTTCAACATCCCCTTGAACATTCCAAGGGCTTTTCACTTTAATACCGTAGTATTTTCGGACAACCCAAGGTCAGACACTCTACCCTTTACTAATGACAAATCATGTACGTAAACAGTGGGTAAATTGCCTAATTCCCTCTCGAAAAATGGGTAAATTTCTCGACATTCCCTTAAAGTTTCATCATAATATATTAAGGCATTTTGGAGACCCAGGATCAAGCATGCCCCTCTTTTCCAATAAATAATCTCATAGATTAACAATGGGCAATTTGCATAACTTACGGCCCTTGCCCTGAGACCTGTGGGGGAGGGGTATATAATCCCCGGGGACATAGTAATTTGACCTTTGGAATATTTTGAACAAAATGGCTATCCCAAATTTTGATCTGATGAATTTGGAGAAAAAAGGCATGGGAGGGGGGCTGGTTGCCCTCTGATCACTTTTGACTCTTAGACTCAAAAAGGACATTAGAACTTTAAATTTCCAATCGAGTAATCCTCATCCGAGGTTTATATAGCCACCCCTTCCAAAAGAAGCGGCTCTGATAAATTTTTTAATAAGAATACATTGAAGCCTTTGGCTCTTTATTATAGGCAACGCTAGAAGTTGCCTCTGACAAGATGGCAGGAAATGACCCTTTTTCTTTAGCTCGAACTTTTCTTATATTTAAAAAAGTCCATAGGACACTCAATTTTCTTTCTAATGAGCTATCTAACGATATTCTGAAACGTTGGTTTGGTACGATCACTCCAAGCAAAAAAAGAAAAAACAAACTAACACCTTCTCGGAAAAAATACACATTTTACATATTTTAGATAAGGGCTTGAAACCTCCACATATAAACCACAATTGTCACCCCCTATAGGAAAATTCCAACCCCCTACCTTGAACAACAAGGAAAATCACTTTTTTGGGGTTGGGTAGCACTGATGTATCCTTTTCTTTCACCTTTTTCGTTTTTTTCTTTCTTCGCCACTAGCAGGGCACTAGAACATCAGGGCACTGGGCACTTGAATAGGGTTAGAAAAGGTCGTAAGGGAGGATTTAAAGGATATTTGACCTTCTGGTAACGTGGTACAGAGGGAACCTTTAAATACATTGGGATGGAGGAGGAGCAAAATAGGTTGATCCGATAAACTTGCGTTAAAAGCAAGTTTAATTAACGCAAACTTGCGTTAATTAAGTAAATTACACTACTTTAGACTACGTTTGGGGGGCGCCCCCATCGCCCCCCTGGATCCGCCACTGATTCTGAGGTCTACGACATCCTGTATTCATATTTTATAAATTATTATAACAATAGTGCTCAATCTGTGTCAAACGAACAAAGCAAGCCCTCTCGGGTTAAAAAAAAAAAACAGAAAAGATCAAGGTAAATATGAGTGGCTGTTTAAATAGAAGTGTTAACAATTTGATGCATGGATGCAAAATGCTCAAATATTTATAAGATAATATCTTTGCGTGTGTGAAATATAATAAAGACTACTGTTAGGTGTTGTTTGGAGTAAAGATAATAATACTATTAGGCGGTTAGGATGATTCATCAGAGTTAGTAGCGATTAAGCTGAATATTGAAGACTACAGGCTATAAAAGGTATAAGCCAAGTTTTTCTTTGCAGTTTTTTTATGCTTTTGAAATGGTGTTTTTTATTATTTTGCATAATAACGTAGCTCAGTAGGTCTTTTACGATTAACAACGTATCATATCAATTACAGCTTAGTTGATGAATGCACTAAAAACACAAGATATACGGGATCTTTGAAAGTGACGATTTTCTTAAATTGTCAAGATTAGTGAAAATATCCCCAAAACTAACAGCGATAAAACGAAACTCAAACCTTCAGCTTGTAATGGACAACAGGAAGACCAGAGATTGAACTAAGTAAAAATTTTGATCATAGATCATACCATTAAGGTTCTTCATTAAGGTTAGTTGATGAATGCACTAAAAACACAGATGTACGGGATCCGTGGTGATCTTAAATTTAGAGAAAATTTACTTGGTTCCTTTCATTACTGAGCCCCTCCTATATTCTATTTCACTGTGATCTTTTTTTTTTAATTTGTCAATGATATAAATATATAAGATAAATTTTTATAATACATCTTCTCAAAAATTCGATCAGCGTTCAAAGATCTAAAGATCAGGCACAAATGACCTGACCCAACATGGTCAACATGTCAGAATGCTTAAATACAATCGTTTCATTGTAAAGTCTACTTGAAACACTATATCTAAGATTTTTATTCGGGGGAGGGGGGTGGAGGAGGAGGGGTACAAAAACTTCACAAAAGGCAACACAAGTTCGTTTATATGTATTTGTGTTACTTTTTACGAGTCGGACAACGTTCAAAGAGGGTAAGACAATCAGTGCATTTACTTACACGGTGCATAATACATAACCATAACGTGTCTATTCTGAACAAAGGGCTCAAAGGATTCGTCTCCCAAATGAACTAGATCCTCACTTCCTTCGAGGCCGGACCACTCTATCTCTGGAGGGGGAGGAGGAGGCTCCTTACCGGCTTGAGGGTTGTCCGGTTCTTCCATGAAAGCAATAAAATTTTTCGCCTAAAATTATACGTATATATATGTAAATAATAAAAAAAAACTGAAATCGGGGATAAAGTGAAAATCAGTTCTCTATTGTATAACAACGCACAGCTCTAGTTCCAATACAGGCCGAACCACAACAAAATTCACTAAATAATGAGCTCTAAAGTCCAGCAAAAACATGTGGTGTTCCAAAGTAGAATATAGGTGCCTAGGCCATAATATAAACCTTTAGGTCTGTTGTGACAATCCTTAGCAAATGCTGTTTGATTCTAGGACAAATTAAAAAGTGTGAATATAGGATTAAAGGATTTTATAGGATTTTAGAGAAAGAGCAGGAAAAGAAACATTTGAATTTAAAACACGTTAGTAGCATTTTAATCAAGTGATGTTATAGTTTGGATAGTATTTAGCGATGTCAATAATAAATTACTTAAATACCATGGACATCAAAATAAGGCGAATTTCACCCATTAAGTCTAATTATGCCTGAAAACCAAGATTTTGAAGATTTCTCTATTGGTTGTTTCAAAATCATGAAACATTTTATGGTAGTACCACATTCTTGTCGACGTGCCATATTAAACAGTGAATAAAACAAGCAAAATAATTTTCCAGATAAATTATGGCAGCCCATAAGAGCCATATAAACATATAAAACCTATAAACATATATAAGCCATATAAACAGCCCATCTTTAAGCCATAAAAATTCAAAGATGAAGAAACTTCGGATTCTCAATGACGACTACACCTTTGCAGGAAAACAACACGCTGTTTTGTGTCACATGTTTTATCTGTTTTCCTTTGCAGGAAAACAACACGCTGTTTGGTATCACACGTCTAAGCTCATTTTTTGCCCATGTTTCTTCTTCCTTTTTTCTTATTCTCAATGACAACAACAGCTTTGTAGGAAAACAACACGATGTTTGGTGTCACATGTTTTAGCTCATTTCTTGCTCATTTTTACCCATGTTTCTTCTTCCTTTTTCTTTTTTTAATTTGGCACCTACTATAACAAGAAACATCATAACAGAATAACGAAATATTTTCATTAAGAATTATTTTCGTGATTTTTTCCAATTTTCAAATAAGTTTGCATAAGCTTCCATTTAATGAATTAAAATAATCCAATTCATTTTAAATGTCCTTGGCACTTTAAGTGCATCCTACGGAAAAACCATAGAATATGCGTAATGGAAAATATACAAATATATTGTAGATACAAATTTTAAGCATTAAGATATTTCGATGGTTGAAATCCATGCTAATCGAACTGGTGTTTAGTGTGAGCCCTGTTCAGCTATCTCAGATCTTTTAAAAAATGTAGCATTTCAGAAGTTTATTTTCTCAAAATGGAGCACAATTTTGAGACAAAATCTTTAACATGAAAATTGCTTTCTTTGGTTAGCCAAAGTGCATTAACCTTCCACCTATAAAAGCTTAACACGGAGCTCGAATATTCAGCTGTACCAAAAGAGGGGAGTTTTCAAAATTCTCCTTTCGTGCACCCTGGGCCATGACTATTCTACTTTTAACATCTTCAGTGCACCCACCGTATTTACTAATAATAATACCTAGGTAAGTGAGGCTGTCAACATAATAAATTTTTGTTACCCAGCATCACCTCTTCACGTTCACTTGCTACTAGTCTTAACGACTTAGTCTTCTATACATTAATTAGTAAACCTTCGCTAAAGCTCTTCTACCATCTGAATCAAATACTTCAGCTGATTATGAGTTTATCAGTTTTATCATAATCCATAAAACTGAGGATTAAAGGTGTTTGATGACTCAGGCACTGCTCAATTATTAATCTGAAAGTGAAAATTTACTCGACGCATACTCTACCCTTCCTAAAACCACACTGTTCTTCTCTTAAAACTTTATCTACAGCATCTTTAAGTCTAAAGAGTATCTTCATACTAAGTAATCTGCTTCCTACAGAAACCAGGTTAATGCCTCTATAATTACCACACTCACTCTTATCACCTTTCATATGGAGGGTTTAATTAGAATTTTCCTAAAATCGCTAAGCTTTCCAATTTTCAAAAACCATATTCATCATGTTCAGTAGCTTATCTCCAACCTCACAACCACTATATTTAAGAAACAAATTTACCACCCCATCAGCAGCTATGGCCTTATTATTTTTTGATCCTTTAAGTGCTGTCACTAATTCTTCCTCACAATACAGATTTTCATTCTTATCCAAATTGTCACAAACTATGTCATTCTTCTCTATATTTTTTTCCTGCATCTCTATCACGATTTAACACATTATTAAAATGTGCTGCCTATCTCTCTAACTCTTCCCTTATCACTAATTGTGGCCCGGTTCCTATCTATAACCGGGACAAGTCCAGATTGACTACCCCCAATCAATTTTTTAACGTGCCAGTATAATATATTACTATTATGCCGCCTGGCTGCATCTTCCAGATCTTCGTCTATTTTTTCCATGGCCTCCACATTACACCTCCTTAAGTCATCTTTTAATTTTTCTCTGCTTCCTTTACATTCCCCTTGTTTTCATATGATCTATAACTTAAATAATGTTTTTACAAGCCCCTTCTTCTCTCTATTGAATATAAAGCCTTTTCATTAAAATTTCTAGCTGCGGTTCTAACTTTCTTCCCTAAGACACCATCAAGGAGTTCACAAACTATTTTCCTAAAATCATTCCGTCCATCTTCTACATTGTAAAACTTTAAACTCTCCAGTTTAGTATTCAATTGTTTCTGGAAAGCGTCTCTCAAATTCTCATCCTGAAGTCTAGCAACGTCTTAGCTTCCCGGAACGTGGTTACCCTTTCTAAATTTCAGCTATAAATTAACCCTAGGCACTACTTGGAGGTTATCTTTACTTTTAACACCAATTACGAATTATATAGCTTTTTTCATTTACTGGATTTAAAGTTTCAGCCATTTCACATTTTCGTTTCATTTCAGTTGTAGATGGAAGAGCTAAGAAATAATTCACAATTCAAGAAAACAGAAAGCACGACGGCGGCAATTACTGTCACATTTTGAAAACAAAAATTAAAAAAGTGATAAACAGTGGGCAATAAAATTTCAGTTTTAGAACAAAAAATATATTGGCCATGTCTAGTAAAATGAAAATGAAAGCACGAGAACCTTAATAAGAGAGAGCTAGGAAAACGCAAACAGAAGGCTTGACGACAGTAACTGTTCCTGTATTTCCTAGTTAATTTAAAATAGGACTAGTTCACAGTACATAGACTAGACTAGGGCATAGACTAGTTAATTTAAACAATATCATCACTCAAGTTATTTATGTATTTAATTTTAAATTATTTTAAATTTATAAAATTTTAATTTAAATTACAAAAAATTTGCTACTTACTGTCCTTCCACCTTCATAATCTTTCACTGTTTTAAAATAGCTGAAGTACTTGAAAGTCGGGAAACCATGGACATCATAGTCTGAGCAGATTGTGTTGTATAGTGTGCAGTCAAGTGCAGCAAAGGCTACCTTGGGATCGTCCTTAAAATTCTCTGCAGCCAACTTGTATTCTGATTTAGCTTTCTTACAATGACCACACCCTTTAAATATAGAAAAGTGCAAAATAGCATCCTTTAAAAGCAATGAGAATTACTTAAAAAGAAGCACGAGATTTCAGCCCAGTCAATTGGCTATATCTTTTAACCCTATTGGCTACATCTTTTTACCCTATTGGCTATATCAACCCTACTGGCTATATCTGTTAACCCTATTGGCTATATCAACCCTATTGGCTATATTTTTAACCCTATTGGCTATATCTTTTTACCCTATTGGCTATATCAACCCTACTGGCTATATCTTTTAACCCTATTGGCTATATATTTTATTCCTATTGGCTATATCAACCCTAGTGGCTATATCTTTTAACCCTATTGGCTATATCAACCCTACTGGCTATATCTTTTAACCCTATTGGCTATACCTTTTAACCCTATTGCCTATATCAACCCTATTGGCTATATTTTTTAACCCTATTGGCTATATTTTTACCCTATTGGCTGTATCAACCCTACTGGCTATATCTTTTAACCCTATTGGCTATATATTTTGATCCTATTGGCTATATCAACCCTATTGGTTATATCTTTTAACCCTATTGGCTGTATCAGCCCTATTGGCTATATCTTTTAACCCTATTGGCTATATCTTTTAACCGTTTTGGCTATATCAACCCTATTGTCTATATCTTTAAAAACTAGGAACTAAATTTTCAATGATAGAGACCATATGTATTTACGAAGTTTTGGTGGCACCGGGCATCAAATTTAAAAAAAAAGGAAATGTGGTCGAAAAAATCGCAAAATTGGCTTAAAGGTTTGTTCACTAAGCAGCTTAAGAAGCTGTAGCTTTCCCTTAAAAGAAAAACTTGCCTTCTGGAACCAACATAGAGTAATGCTAGTTTTGTTACCGACAAACTGTAATTAACTAGTTTTAACACAGCAACACTGATTAACACGTGATCTTGTCCAAAAAAACTTTTTTAATTTTGAGGCAGCCAATTAGCAAATATTAGAAAGCGATTTTTAGGTGTGTCCTGGATGCACTGATCCTAGATGGGTCCAGGAATAAAAAAATGTTTCATTTTCACGTCGTGATGCGATGAACAGAAAGCTTGCCAAAACAGAAAGGATGGACTCGTCCATTGTTTATCAGCCGCCAAAGACAAGGAGGAAGAAAACCCTTTGACGGAGTGTTAAAATAAGATAGAGGAAAAAAGAAACTGATTTAATATTGATACAAGATTGACTATACATATTTCCACGGGAGAAATTTTCCACGGAGGAGTGTTCCACAGGATAAATCCTCCAGTGGGGCTTTTCTTCGGGATCAACTTTCAACTAGAGTGGATTTCCGGAAAAAAAATACCCCGGAGAGGGGGATTTCCGGCATGATTTGAAAAGCAAAAAGAAATTAAAGTTTTTTTTTTCAAATTAAAGTGGGCTTAGAAAAAAATTTCAGCCGGTATCGTCCACAAGAAATTTTCCGGGGAAATTTCCAGCGAAATGGAATTGTCAGAATATCACAATATCACAATTATTTGTCTTTTGAAGCGTTTACGTCAAGTTGCCATATACCTAGCAATTTTACTGCTCTATTAGATTCAACCTAACATATTCTATTCTCGGTGATTTTAATTGTGATCTTAATAGTGATTTTAACTGTGCTCTTAATAGTGTAAATGAGCGTAATGCAGTTTTATTTTCGTGTTTACCAAATTTTAATATTTTCCGAAAGTCACTTGATTTTACTAATTCTTATTGGAGTGGAAGTACCAGAAATATTGATCACATCCTTTTTTATTTTGCCCCCTCTATCACGGTTAAATCTATCCCGAACTTTCAAATAAGTGAACATTTGCCAATTTAGTTTTTGACAACGTTCTGTGCAATCCATGGTTCTATTTCTGCATCTAATTCTACTCCTATTTGCCAGAAATATGTTAAAAAGTTCTTTGAAACCAACCACTCATACAAGCTTATCGGGATAAAGTTCAATCTTAAGTTCGATATACCTAACTGCTAATCTGAATTGTCATGCAGATAATCTTTGAGCTTAATTATAAATTTTTTTCTTTTGAGAGAAATGATGCCGAAGTATACCGAACTTCGAGAGAAATGAGAGAAAGTATACCGAACATAAGAAAACCTTTCTAGTCGTTAAATCCTTTCGCTTTTGGAAAAATTGTGGAAAAGCCGCGGGGTGATCGCCTGGCTTTTCTATGCATGAAGGATAAGAAAGCGATTTTTAAGTCGGAGCTTCGTAGTCATAATAATATTTTGCTGATCACAACCTCGTCTGAAGTCGATGCGAATAAAAAGAAACCTCCGAAAGCATTACGTTTTACAAAAAAAGAAAAAAAAAAATAATAAACCTTCTTAAAGAGATTAGACCTTCACTTGTAGAGCAGGGAAACTCCTTTTGGTGACCTTTCGAATTCTTGTGATGTTCCTAAACAACGTTTGCAGGCTGATCACATTTTAAATAGTTATTTCGATTTGCATGATTTTTCTATTTCGTTTGATTCTTTATTGGATGCAAGTCATTAATTAAATCCACAATATTCTAAAAACTAAAAATCAGAAATTTTTAAATATTATGAAAAAATTGGACTGATTTCACTTCTTCTTCTTCTTCTTTTGACCGTTTTTAGTCTTAAATTCAGATCTGGTAATGTTCGTTCGTTTTTATTGTTGAGGTGATAACTCCTGTCACAAAATATGGTAAAAAGGATCTCGAATCTTATGATTCTTATAAACTGATAACAAAAGGTCCTATAACTGGTAAGATCTTCAAATTGTGCATAAAGGGATATTTTGAATACTTGGATGTTGGTCTTCATCAAGTAGGCTTCAAAAAAGGAAGGGTCCGTGACCATACTGATGCAGCATTTGATGCAATAATAAGTCAAGGTCTTCGGGCACCTCGCATACGCATTTAATTGATAAAAAGGAGCTTTTTTGACATGCCTGTGCTCTTTCAGCTCTTATTAGTGATGATAATTCCCCTTTCTGTGGTAGAATTCACAGATTCTGGTTATCGGTGCTTAGAATAGACGTTGATGCACCACCTTCTCATTCTTTTTCTAATCCAATTTTTATTGGTCGTGGAGTTAAATAAGGCGGAGTTTAACCCCTTACGTCTTTAATGCATCTTAGGCGAAGTATCTCCATTCATCATCTACACCCTTTATCTCTTGGGGGCAGGATGTGCCTTTTATTGCATATACTGATTATACTATATTACTAAGTCGTTCTAAAGCTAATCTGATTAAGAATTTTAATTCCCCTTCTTGCGTACTTAAAGAAAGATTTTTAACCTAAGATTCAGGGACATATCCAGGGGGGGGGGTCTCCGGGCCTGGATCCCCAAATCTTAATTTCTTGAATTTATGGTCATTTTTTTATTATTGACAGGGACAGCTCCTTGGGCTCGTCCATCCATAATCTTTGGTAAAGTTTTAGGTGATGGGATTTTCGCTGTTTTGAAAAGTAGTTTAGTTCCTATTGGTCTACAGTTAAGCCTAGGCTACTCAAAAAGAAACACTGCAAAATTCTTACAAAAACTTCAAAAAAGTGTTTTCTGGAAACTACACACGTAAATCAAATACGCTATGTGCAGGTGATTTTTCAAATTATTTATAATATGAGAATGGATTAAAAGATGGAGTTTTAACATTGAGGAAGTATTGGGAGACCAAACAATTTTGACTTGGGTGATGGGTGAAGGTAAATCGAAAGACACTATATGTATTAAGGTCTTCGGAATAGTTTGGTTACAAGTTTGGTTACTTCGGAATAGTTTGGTTACAAAATGTCAATATTTTCTTATCAATGTTAATGACCGAGCTGAATTAATTTGTGATAATAGTATTTGATTCCCGGTTTCTGATAATTTTATTTATCTCTGGTTATCTTACTACACTTAATGTCGAGATTCGACGTCGATACTAATTTTAATTAGAAAAAATGATAAAGGCATTTGGATCAATAATATGGCTGCACTATATATATCGGCTGTATCAATTCACTGCACTGTATCAATAATGGCTTCACTGTATATATCGTCGTGATACTTTAGGTTCTCTTTTTAAAAATGTATCCCTTTCGCATGCTCTCTATTCTTCCCTTCTTTTCGAGATTTTAAAATATGCAATTTTTCATCAATTCCTGTTTGTTGTGTATGTTTTTCTTAATTGTCCAGTTTGTTTTAGCAACACCGAATTAGTTACGAGATTTAAAATTAAAGAACCGTTTCAATTACCTAAGATTAAACAGATAACTTTTGCTGTAAGTCTGAAAATATTCTCTGTGTCCATATCCTTTTCTCTTTTCTCTAGGACTTAAATATCACTTGAGATATAAATTATTTTGTCTTTCACCTCACATATTTTATTCATTTATATTTATATGCCTACTGTATCGTTGCTTAGTTGAAAAATTCTGCAATTTCAATTTATACATTTTTCATTTATGTATTTTATATACTCCTACATTTTGAGGGAAATAAACAAGTAAGGGCATATTTATACCTTATTTTTGAACATTACAATTCTATTTTTATATCCCATATCTTTATATCTGATGTTCATCCTGAAATAGAAAAAGAAGAATAAAATAGAAAACAGAAAAGGAATAAAATACTACCAATCGCCTAAAGCATATTATGAAAACGTGTAAGGCTCTTACATGGTGCATAGAACATAACCAGGGCATGCTTTTTACGCTTGAGAATTGGCTTGAAATTTTCGTCGTTTAAAAAAATGATCTCCGAATCGGCTTCTTCATTCCACGGCAGCTCACTAGGCGGGGGAGGGGGAGGCTTCTTTGGGTCCTTCATAAAATCTATGATCTTGTTTTCTTCACGAAACGAGACGTCAAACGCAAACTCACTGTCTTTAAAATACTTCAGAGAAGGATAACCAGTTATTCCAAATCGGTCACCAAGCGATTTTGATTTAGTTACATCCACAGCGGCTAAAATCCCATCGACCTAAGATAATATAATATCAAAACTAGGGGGGTCGTAACGGTTTTAACATAAATTGAGAAAGTATCTAACCCAGGATCCGTTCAGAATCATGTCTATCATAAAAAAAAAACAAGTAAAACAAAAGAGAATTTAACTAAAGCAGTGAAACTTGTTTAAACCTTAAGAATATCTCTGCTCTATGACCAAGAGCCGTCCTCAGCAAACAAGGTACACCAATAAAATAAAGCGTAGAATAAAATCAACCAAGAGTGGTTGAACTCTGTTGAAGTAATGATCAACTTTTTAATTTTTTATTTTAAAAATCTCATTTTATTGTAAGTTTCTTTTATCTATATGGGGCCTACAATGTTTGGCTATTCATCTAGGGGAAAACAAAGCAGGTTAAAAAAAAATGAAGGGTGAAGAGGTCGTAAGGAAGCTTTGAAGGGAAGTTGAAACTTCTTAGGATGGGTAAAGAGGGAAGGCTTTGAATAGCTTGGGATGGAGGAGGAGCGTGCGCAGGAGTATTGGCCTCAGGCGTCTTGGTGCTGCAGTAGCGTCAAATTGAAGTCAAGAACAAAATCACAAGGACTAAGTATCTGCGACAGTTCCCTGGCCCCTAATACTAAAATATTGTCCTGGAATACTAAATGGCCAAGTTTAAAATTTTTAAAGAAAAGTATTTTCCAACATATCCGACAATACTGCCATCTACTTCTATAATCCATTTCTGTTTGTGATGTCATTTTGTGCCTTAGGAACTAAATTCATTGTTCTCTCATTAATAAAGGAATTGGAGCTGAGCCGTTGCTCATTTCTCTTTGCAATAGCATTAAAAAGTCGGCACGCAGCCAAATAAAGTCGGGTTGTGAATTATTAGAATATTGAACACGGCCTGATTCGGTGAAGAACGAGCTAATTCCTGGTTGTGTATGAGAACAAGCTGGAGCCGAAAAATAAGCGCGTGTGACGCAAAGCGGACCTATGGCTACTTCAGAAGCCTCACCAATTTGTACCGGAAAGATTGGCAAGTTACCCCTTGTTTTAATCAAAATCCCACAGGGATTTTACATTCAAATAATGGGAGAACTAAAGTGACTCAGTAGTCTATGCAAGCCGCAACCTCGTGCTACCAATATTTAGCAAACAGGTTTGCATGTTACGTCTTGTTTGAACCGAAATCACACAAGGGTTTTCTATCTCCAAGAAGGAAGGACCAAAGTTGTCCAAGACCTGTTTAACCCCCCTCCCTCTGTCCCACCACATCTTTTTTCAGCAAAAACTTAGGCATGAGGCACCTTTGTCTGATCTAGAATCATACAACAATTTTCATTTAGACTCCTCCAACACCACCCATGAGCCAACCCTGCTCCCAAGAATTTGTTCACAGAAAGGCAGGCATATTACATTCTGCTTTAAACTGAGACAAGCAAGAATTTTCAATTTGTATTTTTTGAGGTATAAAGACGGTGCATGGCTTCTCTAATCCCTCATCCCAACCCAGTTTCTACTAGAAAGACAGACATGTTCCACCTCATTTGAAACCGATCATCAGAAAGACATTCAATATGTATTAAAGAGACAAAAATGCCTTAATACTATACTGTTTGCAGATCGGTTGGCATGTAACCCCTCATCTAAACCAGAATCACGCTCAGATTCACAATGAGTGTAACTGAAAACCAAATTGGGACAGTAATCTCACAAGCCCACTGAGCCCAACCTATCACAAACTTTTTAGGGGAAAGATTGAAATGTAACACCTTACTTAAATCAAAACGTTCAACCTTTTCAAATCTGTCTGACTTGAGATACACAGCAGACTTGTGGCCCATTCTTCCCCTTCTCGTAGATTTCTCGGGAGAGAAGTAGGTAATTTGCACCTTGTTTGAAGCAGAATCCTGCAACAGTTTTCGATTTTTATGACTGAAAAGAGTCTGCAAAACAACAGAAAATTGTCAATCTTCTTTTTCTCCAATCGGCTTTAAAGCATGAGCCGTGTTATAAGAATTGGGACATTCAGATGCGTGTTCCCCTTCGCAGATCAATGCACAAAAACATTTTGTTCGAATTAAAACTTATAGAACAAGTAACTTCGGATGAGGAGACAGAGGGAAAGATTTACAAAGGTATTCGTCACTTTTGAACACAACAAAATTTCCCATTAAAGTGTCAACATTCCCCTGAAATTTTACGGCGAGACACTTTTATCCAAGGAGGCGCTAAACAAGAGTTCTATGGGTGCCGAATTTTACAACCCATGTTCCTGCAGCCTTAAGATTTGAATTTCCAGGGATTTCTCTTCTGTCAAGGAGAAAAAATTAAGCAATGAAATTCTATATAGTTCCGCTATTATCAGCAGAGTTCAGGCTCTAATCGCTTAGTGATAGAATAAGAATTAAATTGACCCTACCATCAAATACATCGAAAACGACTAGTAGGTATTATATTTTCAAACAAAGTAACGTGGCCTATGCTTGAGATGCTGGAATTTTAGAAATTGCTACATTGATTGTGTTATCTTTTATATTTAGGAAGAGTAAAACACGGCTATATCTTGCCTAAAATTGGTGTATTTTAAAACAATGACTGAGGGTCATGAAAATGAGAATAAGGTTTTGAATCCGTCATTAAGGTTAAATAAAATTTTATAAATACGACAACACACAAAACATTCAGCAACAAAAACCAAATAGCCCCCCGCAAGGCTCTAAGACCGGCAATGCAGGGAGAAAGAACAAGAAACAAAACAAAAAGTCAAAAGCAAAAAAAAAAGAGAATAAAAAGCAAATACCACCCACCACTGACTACCCGCCGAAAACCAAACCCGAACAAAGTGCCGAGCCAAATAAACAAAACAGCACAAAATTCAAGCTTGGACCAGAAACATCAATCGCATGTGGACGTTAAAAAAAGAGAGAAAAACAAAATTAAATAAATCAGCCAGAGATCGAGAATGGTTTACACTCCTTTAAAGGCACTAAATGAATGACACATTAAAGATAACTTCGGTAAAGTATTCCAGGCCGATTGACAAGCAGTCAGGGGGTGAAATACGATCTGACTGATTGACTGAATGGAATCTGAATACGATCGTAATTACAAAGGTAATATGTAAAATGGTCAGAGACAAGAGACGGTCTAGTTTTAGAGGTCGCAGGAACATCCCCATGTAATTGAAGACAAATAGAACTATTTGTATCAAGGATAATATTCCTTGCTCTTTCATATATCCTAGAGAGTGGTATGAGAAGGGAAGAAAATGTTGACACCCATTGAGTGGGGTAATAAGTGACGTAAGACTAAACTAGACTGTAAAGCAAAATTTTTAGCATCGACCCAGGAAAAAAAGTGTTTGAGCTTACTAACAATTCCTAGACTCCTCGATATCTACCTTTTAATTTGACTAATATGACGCCTGAAGGAGAGATTCTAATCAAGCAACATACACAGGAACCGAACCTAACAATCCCTAGGTAAACTTAGAAAAATCCCTTGAAATATGAATTTCCGAAAGCTTAAGCAAAAACTGAGGAATTGGCGAGGAAATCAGGAAATTTGACTTAGCAACATTTAGTACCAGGCCAAACGCTTCAAACCACAGAATCGCTCTCTCGAACAATACACTCAACTTAATACGGATCTCAGACTTTGTTACGACAGCAGTGCCAAATGTACTGTCTTCAGTGAAGGCAACTAGAATGTCGTCCCCAGTTGATGGAGATCTAAATGTATGGGTCTGGAAATATTCGGGGTGACAAAGACGACAGCAAACTGTTTGTTTTTGGTTCATAACCGTAAAAATAAGATTATTAACATAAATTAAGAACATAAATTACCATAGAACTGAGCCTTGTGTGACCCCGGGCTCAACCTGAGACGGTGAGCGAAAAAGAGGATCCACAGACCAATAAGAACCAAACCAAGCACTGACATTCTCTCTTATGCCGTAATTAAAACAGTTAAATTTGGTTGGTCAAGGAATCGAAAGCATTTCGAACGTTCAAAAATATAGCAACAAGAATCAGAGCTGAATCAAGAGCTGAACTGCAGAAAATTTTAAAGAGTAGCACAAGGATGCTCAGTTGAGTCCTTTGCTCGGAAGCCAAACTGAAATTCAGAAAAAGTCCTTCATTTCTAAAAACTGAAGTAGATGAGAAAGCATAGCCTTTTCAAAAATTCGCCTAAAAACAGACAATAAAATATCGGCCGAAAATTAGCTGTATCACTCCGAGGTCCAACTTTATACAAAACAATCACTCGATATTGCCGAAGCAGACTGGGAAAATCTCTATTTTCAAAATATATATCTCCAAGTCTTTTCAAGAGAGAGACAAAGGAAGATTAATTGCACTGTTTTGGTGGGTGACAAATTCATGACCAGAAGACGCTGAACCTTTTAACCCACTGACAAGTCTACTTAGCTAAACCTCAGAAACAGGCTCCTGGATCATCGATTTCAAATAAGTCGGACAAAGGTGCGGTTTGAAATCAGGCTCAAAAGACGGTAGCTTACTGAAGAAGCAGTTGATTTATCTCAGCTTTGCAAAATAGAAGGTACATGCCTTTTGAACATGAATACAATCTGAAGAACAGGGGTAGTAACCATCAAACTTCGAGGGATGCAAGAAGGCGGGGACAAAGGTTTGAGGAGAGAAGTAATTACTTGCCATGTTTTCTGAATCTTCTCTTCGCAATTCAAAAACCCCTCAAAATAATAAAAGCGATGTGAAGATGAGTCAAACTACATCGAAAAGAGTTTGGCGATGACTTTCTAGACTTGTAAAATTTCAAAAGGGTATCTTTTCTTCTCAAGCTCCTGACAAGGGCCGGGATCATCCACTGTGAAGGAAAAAATCCACTGATATGTACCATTTATATTTTTGGCGGGTCGACCTCAACAACTTTTAATCGAATATAAAGAAATAAAATCATGGTGTCTCACTTTCAGCACTTTTTGGCGAAGTGAAAAAAGTTTACAATAACACTCCATCTTCATCAGTCAATGCAGAACCAGGTATTCTTCTGCCATTACAGCCTGTTCGAATTAGCCTTTGGCAGCAATTTGAGAAAAACAAAGGTCGCTTTGCGAAATTTTAATTAGCTTGAATAGTATAACATAAAGAGCGACCCACAACATTAAGAAAAAACGACAAAAGAGTACTACCTCCCCCAGTACAGGTATTGGCCTTTCCCATTTTTTCCATTTTTTAGCCTTTTCTTCCAAAAATCGAGCTTTGGCAGTATATCTGAAAAACATACAATTTCACAATAATTTCTCCAGAAGAGTATGACAATTTTCAAAAATATCGCATTGATTGTAATAGAAAGGCCATTCAATAAGTAACGATAAGAATCGCCGTGGCTCAGTAACACCTTATTTAATCGGTTTAAAACTTTCGTTACTTTTCAACACAGTCCCTAGCAACAATTATGCACTTTTTCGAATTTGGTTTGATGTCAAAGCCACTTTTGCCTCTGATTTTTAACTTTTTCATATGATCAAAAATGTTTTTGCGTGTAGCCTCTTCAAGGGGTAGAAACAAACAAAATTTGATAAGTGAGATGAGGGCTCTAGAGGTGATTTAAAACTGTTTCATTTTGTCTCTCGATTTAGCACTGCCACATGTGAGCGCGTATTACCACGAAAAAGTGTTAAACCCTTAGTAAAGAGTCTATGACATTTCCTTGGAATGGCAGGGCTTACTTTTTGTAATAATATCACTGTAATACCGACTGTTGATGGTTCGTTGATCTTCAGTATGGTCACCATAGCTCTGTTTGTATGAATTCCAGGATACTGTAAGCATGAGTTAAGGCCTACCAGTAAAACGACGAGGACTCTTGGAAAAATGTATGAAAATTTGCCAATGCGCGCCAAGAGTCCTCGTCGTTTTACATGACAATGCGGACTCTTTGTCATGACGAGGACTCTTCATGACAATGCGCGCCCTCATATGGTACTGCTAAATTATTAAATAGTACAAAAACTACAGAGGGAGATCCTTCAAAATCCCCCCTCTTGCCCAAATCTCGCCAAGCATACTTTAATTTGTTTGGACCTCTTCAAGAGGCTCTGCGCAGATAAAATTTTCGGTGAAGAAATTAAAGATTCGGTGCAAGAATAGCACCAATATTAAACTAAAAAATTGATTTCAGAGTATAAACAAATTAGATCAATGACGGAAAAAGTGCATGTATTACAATTACAATATAAAAGAAGTTTCACTACCTTTTGAGGTCGGCACGAATTTTTTTATTTTCAATTTCAAAATCACTTTGAGTATTGATGCAAAAAAATTATTTTTAAAATACTCAGATTACAGTTCGGAGCCAGACATTATAAATATTAGTTTTCATTGCTATCTATAATGTTTGTAGGTGTATTAAAACGTAATTACTTTTTATATACCATTTGTGCTTTTGAACTGCAAAACTGTGTTGCACATCACGGTTTCTATGAAGATGATAAATGCATCATGCCGCAATAGATTGCCCAAGAGCATTCTACACAATTACACATATAATAAAACACCCTAAAAAATTTGAAAGGCCTCTGACGTGCAGAAAACTTTTGTTTATTTTAAATGGAAATCTTTACAACCAACTATATCTAAAAGAAAATTAGGTTTAATCAGAAATTGGATTATTAATGAAAAAAACCTTTCCGTAGGACATTTATTTATCAAATAAATGTCCTTTTATGCTTTTCATATATTTTTTTTGTTAACAGTAAGTATCTGTGATTGTGTTCTCATTAATTTTCTACCATGGGCCAGAGTGTTAGGTAATGAGATTTATACCTGATACACTTCTTTGGCAGTATTAACCTCCTAAGTTGAATCGGCTCTACCATGAAGAACAAGGTACCTAGAGAGACATCGTTGCAGATTAAAAGGGATTTTACATAAATTATTTTTATTTTTATTATTATAATAAATTATATTATAATTTAAAAATTATATTATAATAAATTATAAATTATAAATTATTATTATTTTATTTACATTTTTTAAAAAAGAAAAAGGTATTAGTGCTTAGTGGTCTTTGATCATATATAGGGTTATCTGCTAAAATATAATTATTGTCTAAGAGTCAAAGCGATTTTTTATTGATATGAATAAAACTTCTACTTTTTGCACCTTAAACTTCAAGATTTTTGACTTCTAATTATTATTTTATTTACATTTTTTAAAAAAGAAAAAAGTATTAGTGGTTAGGGGTATTTGATTCTATATAGGGTTATCTGCTAAAGTGCCAGCTCCTTTTAAGTGGGGAGCCTTGTAGACTTGATCTCTTGATCTCAACACGGTTTGATACGTTTCTTTTATTAATCTTATTGTTGATTCATGTTATTGCTGATTTTCGTTTTTTGTTGTTTTTTTTCTTCTAAAGTGTTTACTCCATTATTTATCTCTCGATGTAAATGGGTTTATAAATAAATATTATTATGACATTATAGTGAACATCTTAAATAAATGAGCACCATCTTTTTTTACGCTACTATTGTTGTATGTATTTTGGCAAATTTTGAACTTTTTAGTACGTTTCTATTTGGCTAAATGCTGTTTTGTAGGTTTTAGTCATTAGACTTAATTGTCCTTGTATTATTTAGTTTACTCCCGTTTAATTGTCCACGTTATATATGAAAGAATATGTACAGTAAGCTTCGTGAAGTTGTTAGGGTGTCTGCTCGTAATGCCTCCATAGGAGGCACGGACCAAGGGGGGACCTTGTCCCTGGGGGTCCATAATAGAATCTGGGGCACCCTCGCCCGGGGTCATAAATACAGGCGGAGGAGGAAGAAGGCCCCTCAAATGTACACTTAAAAGGGCCCACTGTTTTGTCCACAAGTCCCATGAGTTGCAAACCTTCTCCCAGTAATGGGTTAAATTGCATGGTGATGCAGAACACCATCGCGGGAGGATCCTCTATAGGAGGACAACTGTGGCAGGTCGTAAGATCCAGATCTATGGACAACGGCCTCTGCAAAGGGTTGCCTCGACCTTTTCGGGGTACCTGCAAGACTGGGGACCTTGCGGTCATTTCTATTCCCACTTGAGGAGTGGCGCCCCTCGGGGAAATTATAGCCTAGTAAACGAAACAGCATTCGCACGGGATTCTGACCAATGGACAATTCTTCTGGAATTGGTATGTTTGGATGGGCGTCTTTGGGCTGAAAAACCTCTTCCTAGCTAATTTATCTATTACGGGTTGCCTCCCCGTAGTAGCATAATATTTGTAGGCATGAATATATAATGAGTCGGAGGCAATAGGCTTGAGATTGTCTGTGCAGGATTTCGACTCTTGTTGATAGAAGAGCATCGCCAAGTGCTGAAAACCATGTTTTGACCAAGATGGGCCCAGGATTGCACAAAGCCTCCATTCATGGAGGTCCCAGGGACTTCTTGCTGTCCAGTTCTAAGCCGGCTTAAGCACTTCGGTGTAGACTTGAGAAGATATGTGATCCCGTAGTGCACTGGTATCCGGGATCATTGCTTTTCCTGAGGCGAAAATAATTTCACTGATTTAAAGAACATGAAAATTGGAACTTGGAATGTTACGACATTAAAAAATGACTATCGTATCGACATTTTGACTGACGAATTCAGACGATCCGAACTGGATTTATTAGGAGTTTCAGAAACTCATATCTCAGGGGTAGGAAGCATGAAATTAGGTGATATAGAATTTGTTTACTCAGGCAGGAAGGATGGGGTACATAGACAGGGAGTAGGGCTCGTGATGAATAAGGAAGCTGCTAAGTCTTGTTTAAGCTGGGAAGGTATTAATAATAGAATACTAATTACTCATTTTATGACTAGAAAGTTCAGGGTATCAGTTATAGTAGTATACGCCCCTGTAGAACCGACTGACAGAGATACTAGTGACTCAGATGAATTTTACTTACAGTTACAGGAGCAAATAGACAAGGTCTCAGGTAGAAATATGATGTTATTACTGGGAGATTTTAACGCCCAGGTTGGTAGAAATAGGGATAGATGGTATCCCAGCTTAGGTAAATTTGGTGTAGGAAAAGAAAACAGTAATGGATACAGACTTTTGCAATTTTGTAGGTATAACAATCTAGTTATAACCAATACGGTGTTTGGTCATAAAATGGCTCATAAGCTAACATGGTATTCACGTGATGGTAAGACAGCAAACCTTATTGATTATGCTATAGTAAACCGAAGACTGGCAGGATCAATACAAGATACTAGGGTATATAGGAGTGCTGTTATTGATGTTAAAAGTAAAGATCACCATCTAGTAGTGTCAGGGGTTAATTTAAAGCTGAAATATCGGAAGGGTAATTACCTCTCGGGAAGTTATGATGTTAGTAGACTCCAGGATGAGAATTTGAGAGAAACTTTCCAGGAACAGTTGAATACTAACCTTCAGAGTTTAAAATTTGATACTGTGGAAGATGGTTGGAATAATTTTAGAAAAATAATTTGTGAAGTTGCTGAAGGTGTATTAGGGAAGAAAGCTAGAACTGCAGCTAAGAATATTAGTGAAAAAGCTTTAAGTTTAATAGAAAGGAGAAAGGACTTGTACAAGAATTATCTGAGTGATAGATCGTATGAAAACAAAAGAAATGTAAAGAAAGTGGAGAAAGCATTGAAATGTGAACTAAGGAGGTGTGAAGTGGAGGCCATGGATAAAATTGCCGAGGATCTGGAAGATGCAGCTAGACGGCATAATAGTAAAATATTGTACTGGCACGTTAACAAATTGAGAGGTAGTAGTCAATCCGGACTTGTCCCAGTTAAAGATAGGAATGGGGTGGCAATTAGCGATAAGACAAAAGCTAAAGCGAGATGGGCCGAACATTTTGAGAATTTGCTTAACCGAGATAGAGTTGCAGGAAAAAATATAGAGGAAAATGAAAAAGTTTGTGATACCTTGGATGTGAAGGAAGATTTGTTTTGTGAGGAGGAATTAGAAACAGTACTAAAAGGATTAAAGAATAATAAGGCTCCAGGTGCTGATAGGGTAGTAAATGAGTTTCTTAAATATGGTGGCTCTGAGGTTAGAAATAAGTTATTGGAGATTATGAATATGATTTTTGAAAAAGGGGAAGTACCTAATGATTTTAGGAAAACCTTAATTAAGCCACTTTATAAGAAAGGTGATAAAAGTGAGTGTGGTAATTATCGAGGCATTAGTCTGGTCTCTGTAGGTAGCAAATTGCTTAGTAATATGATACTTTTTAGACTGAGAGATGCCGTAGACAAAGTTTTAAGAGAAGAGCAGTGCGGTTTTAGAAAAGGTAGAGGATGTGTTGACCAAATTTTCACTCTTAGGTTAATAATTGAGAAGTGCCTAAGTTTTCAAACACCTTTGGTCCTCAGTTTTATAGATTATGAGCAAGCGTTCGATTCTGTTGATAGAGGAGCTTTAGTAAAGGTTTTATCCTTGTATGGTATACCAGACAAATACATTAAAGTGATTAGTGCTATGTACGAGAATAACACTGCTGCGGTTAAGGTAGGAAATGAGGTTAGCAGCTGGTTTTGTATTAAATCAGGAGTTAAGCAGGGTTGTGTTCTATCCCCCTTTATATGGATTATTTTGATGGACTTTGTTTTAAGGAGCACAGGAAAGGCAATGGGAGACCACGGAATCAAATGGGGAGGAAAAAGTCTCCTGGACTTGGATTATGCTGATGATTTAAGCATCCTAGATGAAAGTGTGAACAAAATGAATAAAGTTTTAGAGGTTTTGCGAGTTCAGGGTGCTAGTATTGGTTTGAAAATTAATGTTAGGAAGACTAAGTCACAAAGTCTAGGAATAAGTGAAGATGAAAAGGTGACGTTGGGTAATGAAAAGATTGATCAGGTGGGCAGCTTCACTTACCTTGGTAGTATTATTAGTAAAGATGGTGGGAGCAGTGAAGATGTTAAAAATAGAATAGCCAGGGCTC
Organism: Artemia sp. Kazakhstan ARC1039; assembly: GCA_029168905.1. Classification (NCBI taxonomy): domain Eukaryota; kingdom Metazoa; phylum Arthropoda; class Branchiopoda; order Anostraca; family Artemiidae; genus Artemia; species Artemia sp. Kazakhstan ARC1039. The sequence goes on along the minus strand of JAQQPU010002893.1, from coordinate 18,741 downwards.
AGGGTGTTTTTTCACAGTTAAAAAAAGTCTGGAAGAATAGGAAGATAAGTCTGCAAACCAAGATTAGAATATTAGAAGCTACAGTGATGACAGTGGTCTCTGAAAGCATGGACGCTCCGAAAAGCGGATGAAGATTTGCTAGATATTTTCCAGAGAAATTGCTTAAGGATTGTTCTGGGTACCCGGCTGACTGACCGTATTTCAAACAATAGGCTATACGAAAAATGTGGTTCAATACCGCTCTCTAGGTCTATAATGAAAGAAAGGTTGAGGTGGTTAGGGCATGTTGTGCGGATGAAGGATGAAAGATTGCCGAAGATTGTTCTTTTCGGCCAACCATCTAGGGCTAAACGGAAAGCAGGTCGCCCTCGTCTGGGGTGGGAGGACGTCGTAAAGAAAGATTTAAAGGAAATGGGAACTTCGTGGGCGGGTGTAAAAAGGGAGGCTTTGAATAGATTGGGGTGGAGGAGGAGCTTGCGTAGCTGTGTTGGCCTCAGGCGGCTTGGTGCTGCGGTGAGTTGTTAGTAGTAGTAGTAGTCTGTAATACCCATGGCTTACCCCCCTGTCTAAATTGGCTCCAAGTTTGGCAGCCTAAGGTAGCTACTGACTACAATCAGATCAAGGTATCGTCAATTCACAGTGATTTTGAGTATTTTTTTTTTCCAAGACGGTTTTCTCCCAGTGACACCCCAGACCTCAATTTACCCCCTGCCCAACTGAAACTTAGCGTCTTCGAAAATCTTGTGAGAACTAAGATAGACCTGGATAATTCAAGCATCCACAGAAGTATATGTTTCTTTATTATACCATTGCCATTATGGTACTATATGGTTCATTTTCTATTTGGGCATTTTCACTTGACTTGTGAAAATGTATCATGTGAAAATGTAAAAATGGATATGTATCATATCCATTAGACTATTAAAAAAAGAAGTTAGGTCTCTAACACTGTTAGGTCATCAACACATTTCCATTTAACGTAAAATAATCCCAATGTTAAGTATCATAGCAAGAAACAATAATGAACCCAAGGCCGTATCCAGAGAGGGTTATGGGGTTCCAACCCCCCCTCTAAATGTAACAAAAGTGAATGTGGACGAATTTCTGATACATTTTTTGAAGTTTCTTTTTGTAATCTTCCCCCTCCTCCCCCCCCCCCCCAAAAAAAATCCTTTTGCAAAAAAAAAAACTAGAAAAAACCCTCTTTTTCACTTGACTTGTGAAAATCGGTTCCAACTTTGCCCCCCTCCCTCCAGGATTTCGAAGAAATTACGTGTTTGAGCTCCATATATAACTATACAGGTTTTTTCCAAGAACGATTCCCCAAAATCTGCAATAAAAAGCTTAAAATATACCAAAAGATTAAAAACTTATAGCTTTCCGTGGAAGTTGTATTTGTCTTTGGAAGTCAACAGATTGTTAATTTTGTTTTTTCAATGAAAAAAGTGTTCAAAAACTTATCTAATACCTTATTTATTTTCGTGATTTAATATAAGAAACTCGAGGACAGTCATTTTCATGATAGGTCAGGATGAAACATGGGTCAAAGCGAGGTAAAAACTTTTATTTTGGTGTCTTCAGTATTTGAAAAAAAACATAAGCACCATGTTTAGAAAGCAACCAGATATTTAGAACGCTTTTTAACTTTGGGAGGAGGTAGCAAGGGACCAGAGGGGGAAAAGAGAAAAAAGAAATCGGGTGAATCAGCAAAAAAAGGACAGTTTTTAATGATGATTGATAAAGGAACAAAATTCAAGTTTGACAAGATGACAAGGGAACAAGTAACTCATAGGGAAAATTTTGGTTAATACTGGTTTTTTAATTGAACTAAATCGTACTGAATGAAATTTAGTAGTTATAAAAATAGCAGCCGAACTATTGAATTAAAGGTACCCAAATATTTGTTCCAAGCGTTTGAGCATAACTAATTTTGTTTCTTTTTTTTTAGACCAAGGTGAATTATCAAGCAAATCAGGAATATGTTGAAAGGTTTATTAGTTAGAAACGGCGTTGAGAAGCAGCTAGATGCCACATAAACGAAGTTTAATTCCTGCTTTTGTGAAATGTTATAATTCTGAAGTGTGAGCAAAATTATAACGCAGTCCTTACAAGCCCTATAACATAAGTCCTTACTTATATGAATTCAGTAATAAAATGAATTGAAAGATTTTGTTTCATTTGTCTTTTTGTCCATTTAATTTCAAGGTGGTTCCGTTTTTTTATAACTAAATGATTTGGATTTGAAATACCAAAAATGAATTTTTAGCTTCATCACTTTTTTATTTTCCCATCGACCAGGGTTGTCTTCAGAGAAAATTTAAATAATCTTCCATTGTCCACCCATAATAGTTCTACAATCAGAAAGAAGCTGCTATCTTCTTAATACCCGTATTGCATTTAGTCAAAGTTTCTAATTGCCTATATAGCTACAAATCATAATTAAGTAACATTCTTCGCGGGACATACCCCTTTCAGACCTTTTGGATAAATAACATTTTTCGTCTTAGTAGATTTTTTTTTACTTCAGCTGGCCCTAGTAATACATGTTGTATGGATGAAAAAAAAATATTTTTTTTTTGGGGGGGGGCAGGTTACAAAAGGATTTTTTCGGGGGATCGGGGAGGGGTAACACAAAAACTTTAAT
>JAQQPU010002893.1:0-15997 GCA_029168905.1 Artemia sp. Kazakhstan ARC1039 | reverse complement strand
TTTTTACGTGTCAGACCAACATTTCAGGGAAGGTGGGGGGGGGGGGGGGGGTTCAGAGCTCCTACCCCCTCCCCTGGATACGGCCTTACCGTTCCCCTGTCATCATAATTCCAGGCAATCCTTTCACATTTATAGTACACTACTTCTTTGAATTTTCAACTGATTGGCCTAAATAACGATGGCGGCGCAAGATGAATAAAAAGGGGCTTACCTTTTGTTCTTTTAGTTTCAAGGCCGCAGTCTCGTACACTGGTTTCATGCGCTTACAGTGGCCACACCATGGTGCATAAAACATAACAAGAGTAGAAGGGTTCTCCTGCAAGTTGTTTAAATGAGTAGGTAGATTAACTTTATTTGCAGACTAATAGAAGCAACTTTTTATATAATCAATATTATATAAATTTTGTATAGCCACAAAGGTGCGCAGAGTAAAGGATGTCTTTTTTAGTATTTTTTTTATAACTAAGTTATTTCCCCTTTTTTTTCAGAGCTAATGTTTCATTTGCATAGAAGTCACTTTTTAAAGCATGCGTTTTCTCAGGCGCCAGAGACATTTTTTGCGTAGAATGGAGCATAAAACGACAAAATATTCTACCAGCCTCTAGCAGACAAACGCAGCTATATCGTCAATGTCAGCCCTAAAGGGCGTACCTGCTATTTTAAGACTTCTGACCAAAACCGTTTTCTAACCTAAGGGGAAGATCAGGAGAGCAATGTCTCTTCGATCCCACTTTGATCCTCCTGGTTTGTTTTGGCTTTCTGATCTTCCCTTTGAGAACAGCTTGACTAACTTAGTTATCAGCAGCTTGAAAATTTCTGACGCGATTTTTAGATAGGGCGATGAGTGTCTGCATAAATTGAAATGTTTTAGTTCACGGACCAGCCAAATTGTGTTGAAATAAGTAAAACCCTTTATATAACAACAAAACAAATTTATTTCTGAAGAAATAGGGGGCGAGGGGTAAAAAAATGGCAACAGTAAATTGTATTAACTACAAACATCATGTCAATGTAAACTGGACAATTGAAATACTAAACAAACTGTTGAAATTGCTAGATTTCTCTTCAGATTTATGCATTAACCGAACGCAAAATATTTTTTTTTTCGACACCTTAAACATTGAAATACTAAAAAAGAATATTGCACTTCGTAACGTCTTACTAAATTATGGGTATACCTAGCCTGAATTCAGGTATAAGGAATTCTGTTTATAAGATGGCTTTAACGAATTAAAGCCAAATATGAAACTCAGCTACTTTACTCTTTGGGAGGAGGGAGGAGGGGAGGGTAGTACTCCTCATTTCCTCGGCAAAAAAGGTAAAGAAAAACTACGAAAACAGTAGGGTCGTTCTTTTGCTCTAAGATCTTACATCTAAGATATCACATCTTTCTGCAAAGATTTATGTTCTTTTGCTCATCTTTGTTCTAAGATCTTACACTTCACTGATGTTAGCAAAAAGTGTGAAGACCGCCACTGTTCTGCCATATAGAACAATGATGAGAGAACTTTGATGATATACTCATCATTGTTCTCAGACCGCTGATCAGAGCAGAATGATGAAAGACGTTTGTACAAGAACGCTTTAAGATGTTAAGATCTTAGTGTTAAGATTTCACTTTAAAGCGTTCTTTGTCAAAAGATGTAAGATCTTAGCACAAAAATGAGTAAAAGAACTGGAAATCACTGGAAATCTGAATAATTGTCATTCTCTCTCTGTCTCATTTCAGTGTTTTATTTATTTCATTTCATTTATTTATTTATTTCATGGCCGGTAAAAAACCATTGAGAGCTTTTATAAATTAGACTTTTATTTCTTGCAAGCTAGTTAGGATTTCAATCCTGTTTTTTGTGTGTCATTTTTTTGCTTTGAGTAAGATGCTAGTTTTTCAGAATTCTACAAATACAGGAAAATATCACGAGCCAGTTTATTTGAAACAGTATTCCAGATTTGACTTTTTGATTGTCCTAAGACTTTTATATCACCTATTGTATCTGAATTCATTAGAAACATACAGGAAAATAGTTGTAATTTTATTTTATTTTTTTTTTGGGGGGGGGGGGTCTTATTGATCTACTCAGTAATATGAAACCCTGTGTCAACTGCAGCAAACTGTCGCAGGGCACGGAATTTGATTCCAAGAAGTAAATTTCAGATTATAGCGAATTATGCCAAGACACTTTATGTTCATCAAGGTTTTATGTTCCCTGTGCACGTTGTTTTTGTTGTTTTTTTGGTAGTCTTAAGAAACTGAAAATTTCACACATAAGGAACTTTTTATAGATTTCAAGCCACCTCAAATTTGGGTTGGAAGCAGGGATGATGCGAATAAACCACAAAGAAAACTGCATGATCATAAGAAAACCGCAAAAGTGTCAACATTTAATATTAAATTCATGCTCCAATGAGATAACAGTTTGTTTTGTTTTTTTTATTCGTAAATACTCGAATACGTAAAAAAAAAAAGTTGCCAGTCCTTCAACAGCCTGCTAACATCTGTGTATCGTTACTTACATACAGAGAAACGGTCAGCCAAAAAAATAGGGTAAAAATAAAACCGTGGGCTCTGTTTTCGCCCTCCCTCGCCCCTGAAATCTCAAAGTTTACCCTACAGTTTCCCATATTTTAAATAAAATTTGCTAGTTTTTAATTTTTACCCCTTTCATATGAAATAAATTCCTACATTCACAAAACAAGCAGTTAGATGGAAGTAGGGCTTTTTTTCTGAAGAAAATAAGAGGTTTTTTTGAAAAAAAGAGAAAATGAGGTTTTTCCCAAACCTCATTCAAGGAGCTGTTTGGAATCCTCATTCCAAACAGCTCCATATTTTTTACATGATGGAAACACGCAGTGGTCTTCAAAATTCTTTCTTACGTAGATAATTAGTTAATAACTAAATACGCCTTTAATTATATGACCTTCATTCAGTATTAAAGTAATTTTATAGTTTTTTTTTTAATACCTTTAGGAACTGATCAAAGTTCTCCGAATTTAGATGTTCTACGTCACTTTCTACATCTGACCACTCTTCTTCTTCTTTAGGCTTTACTAAAGGTTGATCTGGGTTACGCATAAACCCAACAATAGCATCCTTATTATTATCCCCTTCATACGACCTTGGCATTTCTCCTGGCCTGAAAGAGATCAATATGTTCATTGAGGGGAGATATCCAGACAGTAGCTGTCTTGCAACAAGCCCTTCGTGAGAGGGATCAAGTATTCTCTTCCGGATAACAGGTTGGGGGGGGGGGCTCTGTGCAAATAATGTTTAGGGTGTGAAGATATACTTAAAATGACCAATAAATCCAGGAAATAACGTTCTGTTGTCTCAAGTGCTTAAATTTAGTTTCTCGCCCTTGTTTAACTTTTTATTCAGGAAACAAACACACAAACAGGTGGATGGGTACACTATATAACATATCACATAACTATATAACAATACCATATTTTTAAAAGAATTTAACAAAAAATGTCTTATTTTTAGCTTGAATAGTTTTGTTTACTCAGAAGAAAGACAGGCACGAAGGCAGTCCCTCAAATAAGGTTTCAATTTTCTTTAAATATATCTTAAGACTTAAAACATACTAATCAAGAACGTCTTGAATGAAAACCCACATGGATGCCCAAAAAGCATTATTTCGGAAAAAGATTTTGGATTTTGATGGAATTTTCTGAAACTGTGCATGCATTTAAACTTCAAGTTCAGATATTTATTACTTCAAATACATCACATAAAACACTCGAGACCAACATAAAAGATAAAATTCCCGTGGGTGGACCTATCTTATAACCATCTATTAGCATAAAATATTTTCAATAAATAGAAAAAAAATTCATTTGGTTACAAAAAAAAAAGACGAAATAATTAACATTAAAAAAAAGTGAAGAAAAGGTTAACATTTTTTTCTTTTGCCCAGAACTAGTCCTAAATTTTTAACGTCCTATTCAAGAATGTCTTGATTGAAAACCCATGATGGATGGAAAAATCAAGTTTTGATATTTATTACTTCAAATAAATTATATAAAAGACTCGACAGCAATATAAGATAAAATTCCCGTGGGTAGCTCTATTCTTCTAACCATCTTTTAACATAAAATATATTCAATAAACAATAACACAGACTAAATTATTATTTCGCCACAAAAAAAAGAAGAAAAAATGAATCTTAAAAAAAAGTAAAAACGGTTAACATTTTATTTTTTTTGGCCAAGAACTAGGCATAAATTTTTAACGTCCTATTCAAAAACGTTTTGAATTAAAATCCAGATGGATGGTCAGGGGCGTAGTGCTAGCATTTTTATTGGGGGGGGGAATTTTATTCGAGCGCTACTGAAGAAAAATTCCCCTTTACCGAAGACGCTGCTTGGTTAGATTCAGATTATTACACGATACATAATGAACAATAAACACACATTAAATAAACATAAAATTAAGTACTGGTGATCAAACTTTTACTAAAATTATCAGCAATGAAATGCTGCAGGCGACAGTAGTATAGTTTAAACAACCTTTTGCGTGGGCTAAGGTGAATTTCACATACATTCGGTTTTTTCAGAAGGCTTCGTCATTAATGTTGCAGTACCTATCACCCGTCCACTTCCCCAGCCCCCCCCATCCTTGCACAGGATGCTCTATCTTAATAGTTGAGCCAACCACCATTCTAACAGCCTTGTGTATCGTGCTATTCAGTTGCACGCAATTTTGAACAGATTTTGACTCTTTAAGATTAAATTTTTTGTGCTAAACTTTTATTGTGCGTGATCCGTTGAAATATTTTATCACTTTTTATTAAATTGATTTGCTAGTGGGTTCGATGCTTTATATTAATAAATAGCATTGAAATAAGCGGGCCATATAAAGCAAAAGCAAAACTACAAGGTAATTCCTAGTTTTATTACAAATTCTGTAATATTATATTGTGACATGAATCTTATGATATTTCAAAGTTACTCAAATGTACATATAAAATTTGCTTACAATACACACTTAATCCTGGAATAAAAAAAAAATTAATGTTTTGGCTCTGTATTACACAGACTTTTTACACAAATTGCAGTCGTCTATGTTAAATTTCTTTAAACTATATTAATTCCTTCATTTCTATATTAATATAATAAAGGAATATATTAATATAATATTAATATAAAAGGAATTATGTTAAAGGAACTATATTAATATAATAAAGGATCTAGAAATAAATTCCTTTATTTCTGTATTAAATTCCTTTATAAGTTTATCAAGGTCAATTTGTACTTCTCTTTCAATTGCCAACAGTGCAATTGAAGATAATCTTTCTTGCCCCGTGGTGTTGCGGCAGTACGTCTTCAACCATCGATGGCAAGAAAAAGATCTTTCACACGACGCAGAATTGATAGGAATAGTGAAGTACAGTTCAACTAGATCAAATCTTAGAGGAAACAGAAATTTCAAGCGTTTTTCGGCAAAACAGATTTTCTTTCTAGATTTTTTTTTATCTTTTATATCCTCAAGTCCGCAAAAACACAGTAGCTCAGACATGCAGCGTTAAAAATCGAGCTTATAGCATTCACACACAAAGCTTACACTGTCTTTATTCATTTCATTTGCACCTAGCATTATGGTGAAGTTGTTCAAAACGTCCAAACGGTTCTCTTCTAGCCTACTTTCAATCTCAGTAGTTAGAATGTCAATAACAGGATACACCACTGTATATTTGAAAAACTCTTGCGCTGACCTAATTTCACCTAATTGCCGGGGGCCCCCCCCCAATCTAATTCTGAGCTGTGATTGAACAATTTGAGAAACTCTTTTCTGATCGAAAGGCCTGTATTACTTTGACAGCACTGTTCTTGACCCTTTTTACCACTCCACGTCACACTTATGGATTGTAACGTTTTAAACAACATGTCGCATTGCATTAAAACTCTTCTTAGAAGGAGTAGGTCAAAAACAAAGCTAAAACGTTCCATCTTCTTTTTTAAAGCATCGGCTTGTCCTCCAGCGTCATGGTCGGTCTCTAAAATTTCTTCTAAAGCTGCAAGAGTTGCAGTACACGCACTGCTTCAATGCGACAAGTCCATCTGGTGTCACTTAGCGACTTCAAAGTTGTGGCTCCCCCACGAGAGGAATTGGAACTCTTATGAACCTTCTCATCGACTGCATGGCGTTTAGTTGACTTTTCAATGAAATTATAAATACTTTGAACGACAAAGAACGTAGTTCTAATTGAAGTCACTGAATTGAAGCAGCTGACAATGCATAGATTCAATATATGTGCGCAGTAGTGAATATACATTGCGGTTGGGCTCTCCTGAAGTATTCTAGCTGCTGCACTTCTATAAGGCCCTCTCATGTTTGAATTTTTGTCGTAGCGCTGACCACGTAAATTTATAATGTCCAAGTCTAGTGAAAAAACGCATTTTTTATTAGTGCTGCTAATATTTTGCCATCGGTTTTTTAGCACGATAGAAAACAACAAACATTTCGTGAACTTCTAAATTTTCATTGATATATCTCAAGACCACCGCAACTTGCTCGTGTTTTGCTATATCTCGAGCTTCGTCCGTAATAACAGCCAATATTTTCGCTTCTTTTGCTTGTTTAACTATTTGTTTTTTATTTGATCTCCGATTTCAGATAATAATTCATTCTGGATTGTCAGTTTAATGTATATAAATTCTTTTTCCGTTCAACGAAGAGCTGTTGAACCACATCACTGTCTTTAGAGCCAAGTTCCATGAGCTTCAAAAAGTTCCCTGTTTTTTGAATCGTGGTTTCGTCATGGGCTTGTAATGTGATAACCTGCCTACCACGAAATATCAAAGATTCATATACCGATTTTAGAAACAACGATTTTGTTGCACCTCTTTGGAGAATTTAAGGTTCATTTTTCATCAACAAAACCAGTCTTGTTCGATTCTTTAAGAGACATGTTTAACAGCATTTTTCAGGTGAGTTGAAAACAAATAAAAAGTCATTTTTGAAATCAAGGGATGGGGGGAAATCCAGAAGGCAATACCCCCCCCCGGTGATTGGCATCACTGGAACTAGTTTCAATAGCAACTAAAGCGTAATACCGTTCAATACTCGGGATATTAGGTTCTTAGGCCTCTGTAGGTCCGAATTCACTCGGCACTGCCCAATGGGATTACCTTGACTAGGTATCAAATAATTCCTCAATCTAGCTTAAAACAAAAAATTAACATACCATAGTCTAATTCAGATATCGAAAAACTTCTTTCTCACTATAATGTATTTCAAGCACTGGACCTACCAACAAGAGCAAAATTCTCCCTGGTTGATGTTAAGCTGAGCTTGTATAAGAAGTAGATGACCTATTTCCTTGATGACAAGACTTCAGAGACAGTATATTTGCATAAATATTAATGAGGAAGCGCAATGGACCACCACTGTTTTCTCGTTTTTTATGTATTAGAAACGAACTGGGATTAATTAAAAAAAATTATGTGCTCAAAGTAAATAGCGGATTTGAAGCCTAAAACGAGCAACGGTTTTAAAATTGCTTAATGAATTATAGTTTTTGCTCCAAATTATTGGGGGGGGGGCAAATGATCCCCTCCCCAAACGACGCCACTGTAGATGGCCAGAAAGCATTGTTTTGTATGACAACGGCAATCTATCAACCTTCAACCGTAAAACGTTAAGTAAGCATACTAACCTTTTCTGTAGCATAGCTTTAAAAAGTAGGGTCAAATCAGTTTTTATAAACCAAATTGTTTGAGTTAGGGTCATCCAAACGGTTAATTAAACCATTTACTTAAACGGTTAATTTAATGGTCGTTCAGAAATTCATCTGAAAAACTCTAGCATATCTTTTTGTATCTTTTTACGTTTCGCAGCTACACTTAACCATTGTAATCAACTTTATTTCTGGTATCCTAAGCTTTGGGAGATTTATCTTCCAGTTCCAAAAGATTTTTTTAGTTGAATCTATGCCTTCGTTTTTCTGCTTTGTATATTTCGCATTGCATTTACCATTCTTACAAATTACTAATTCTTACTAATTATGCAGCCTAATTATGCACTGAGTTAAAATATAGACTTGGTTGCTCTGCTTGCCACAAATCCACTTTCGATCCTCATTTATTCCAAGTTTAAGCAACTCCGTCTTCATAACATCAATCTTCGAACCCATTCTCTCAATCTCAATCCCAAAACTTTCAAAAATTTATTCATTTCACTAACATTGTCAACTAGGACACTCAAAGTCATCCTCATAATCTACGAGTATACCTCATACCTCATAGTATAATAGTATAAGAGTATACCTCATAGTATACCCTTGGGTAATCATAGATACCCTAGAGTTCTACCCTAGATACGTTGCTTAGGACAGTCCCGTCGAAACAACCAGTATAAAACCAGAGGGGCATAACCCTTACCAAACCCTGATTCAACACAAACCAACTACTAACCTCAGTTCCTAGTTTAAACGCAACAATATTGTTCTTGCGCATAGCACTGATCAGTTTCATATGTAACTGTTTGCTATATATTCAAGGACTGAAATTTCACAGAAGCTTATCTATTAGCTGAATCGAGTGCCTTTTCATAATCGATAAGACTTAGGAGAAAAAGGATTTAATATTAATTTAATAATTAATTATTAATCTAATAATTAATTAAGGGATCTAAAAATTAATTATCAGGAACAGGGATCTAATATTTCAGTCCCTTTTGATTCATACAATTAAGATTCCAATATCTAAGAGTAGCAGAGTTTTACCTTCCTTTTCGACACCAAATTTTCATGACAGAGATCGGAGAAAACCCTGTTTTGCTCCTGATTCTAAAAATAACTGCTAACCTTACTCAACTGCATAATGGTGCTCCACTACACAGCACTAATCCCTTTAACAGAGTTATCTGGTATACTAATCGAAAACAATACCTTCACTGAAATATTTCCATTGGCTGAGTCAAAAGACTTTCTATTAACCCATAAAACTCGGGACCTGACCCATATAAACCTACATGGGTCAGGTAATTCAGATACTGCTCAATTAACAACTTTTTTTTCAATTTTAGAGACAAAAACGGTGCTCGGCATACTCCCCCCCCCCAGGCTGGAAATCACCACCACGAAAACGCAATCCCTACATACCCTGATTCACATAAGAAGAAACCTTTTTGTGCAATTTGTTTAGATTTAGTTACACTGACATTAATTTTATTTTTTCGCCTTGCCAATTCTCGAATTGATTCGCCCAGGTTATACAAAGGAAAAACAAACTTACTTTAATAAAAATCTAGCCAAAAGGACAATTATTTTTAGTTGAATATCATTCTAAGATTACTCTCAAAGTTCAATTGACTTATTCTATCAACCTATAAGGTTCAATTGACCTACTATACATCTAGTTAATTAAACAGTCGCGGCCTACAAATTTGGTACAAATAAGGTACCAAATACAATGCAGAATTGATCCAAGTCAGAGCGTTTAAGAGTAGTAATGAGATGATTCATATGAACTCACCCTTGTTCAATTGTCAAACTTGATTTTGAGAATTTTATGTTTTTTTGTTCTCCAATTTCAATTTTTACAACTTAAGAAAAATATAGTAAGGGCACAGGGAGTAATATACAAATAGTGATATAGTTTATAATAGTGATAATAGTGATATAGTGATAGATAAACTACCAATATAGTTTAAATGTAAACCAAAATGTCCAGACGATGATAGTTTTCTGTTTAAAACCTATTAAAACTCATTGAGCTCAACTTTACTTATAAGATTGAGTTCAGGAGGAGTCCCACTCAGCTGAGTGGCTGGTATTTCCGAGAAAGAATCAATAAGGAAAAAAAAAAACGTTTCGCAAGAAGAATCGCCATAAGGTTAGTTACGCTCGAGTGGGCGAATTTGTTGAATGGATTACACCAAAAAAAAAAAATCGGCCGATGTTGCTCATACTATGAATCAAAGAGAATTGCGCTTGGTAGCAAGCATCCAAAACTAATGAAGTTTTTCGGTTACTAAAAAAATATCGCAAAAGAATCGATTTGGCATGTTACATCGTATTTCCTAAACCGAAAAGAAACAAAACTCGTACTTGAAATACATAAGCGTAGGGAAGCCAGTGATATTATGCATGTATCTAATTTTGTCGTTTACAGGTTTGTTGACATCCATAGCAGCCAAAACAGCTTCAGTTTTCAGCTCGGTCGCTGCTTTCGAATAATCAGGCTTCATTCTCTTGCAGAATCCACACCAAGGGGCGTAAAACATGACCAGTATTGGTTTCTTTTCAGTTTTCAAGAGCTTCAAATAGCTCTGAAAATAATAAATATTCATTAGAAAAAGACGTGGGAATGGGAGTTTACATATTAGACAACGGCGTCTAATATGACTAAAATGTGGGACCGGGATCCTACCATATCCCCAAAATGGATCAGAAAATTGAAGACAACAAGTAAATATTATGACTATAAGCTCAAAAATTTTACTTATTTGCCTTTTAAATACAATAGAAAGACCGGAGCATTAAAGAAGAAAAATCAAAAATGAAAATTAACAAAGCAAATATGATAGCATGTACTAACCCATAAACAACTGCAATTTTTGAATCTGCGATGGAATAATTGTTGATATATCTCGAGTTTCACATCGAAAGCGGTTGGAAAAGGTTGAAACACATTTTTCTTTACTACTTTGAATGCAAAAAAGGTAGGACAGAGGGAGTGAGGTAGTAAGAGCGAAACTCAATGTCTCACGCTTACTTTCAAAATGTGAGGAGTATGAATGAGCATGTGAGACAGCGCTATAAAGATGAGGTGAACACACTTGGAAAAAAATATCCCAGAAATTATTGAAGCATAGGAGGCAGGTATTCAGCAAAACATGTGAGTGATCAAGACTTTAACACAAGCGGGTATAAATGTCAATAGGGAGACTTAGGGATGAGACCTGGTCAACCCTCGCAAAAACTGAAGTATGCTGCCTGTGATGATTAAAAATCTTTCCAATTATCAATTTGAAAAAATTCTCCACAAAATAAGTTTTTCAAAGACAATTAAAGAGTTCCATTAAACCAAAAATGAGCAGAAATAAAGTCAAATAATCTTCTAAGCGTAAAATTACCATAATCCACCATCAATAAATAAACGAAACAAAGACCGAACAGAAATTGAAATAAATAACCAAGTCAAACTCATAAAGAACAGGAATTGACATGGATAGGGCTGGCACCCCCCCCCCCCCCCCCCCCTCTGAAAACCAGAACATAATTTGCACCTGAAAACAAAATACATATTTAATGTTTTCATTTTTCAACTTTATTCAATTAAAAATTAATAAGACTTGGGGAATAAATATCAGTATATGTGTATTAAACTGTCAATCAGCATTCATATGCTGTAAGTAAAGTATTTTTTTTTTTTTCAGTAAAGTGCAGATTATCTTCAGAAGGCATGAGAGCTGTCAGTCCTACTCATGCTAATTCCTGTTCGTTTTGAGTTTTGACTTGGTTGCTTATTGTAATTTCTATTCGTTTTGGGTTATTTATTTATGGTGATTTGTGATAGTTTTACGCTTGGAAGATTATTTGACTTTGTTTCTGGTCATTTTTGGTTTAAAGAAAAAAGGATCAGAAAAAGGGTAGAAAATAATAATAATACGTTATGCCCACATCGCTCTCTACTTAACAATTTATAATCTACCTGAAATGAATTACTTAAGAATGACAAAGAATAGAAATATGCTCAATAGTCCAACTTGGGCTGAGGATATTACCAGCAAATGAAACAAAAGACTATTAAGAATGAGTAAACAATAACGATATTTTTTACGATATAAAACAATAACGATTTTTTTAGTTGAATCTACACCTTAGTTTTTCTGCTTTGTACAATTTGCATTGCATTTACCATTCTTACTAATTACTAATTCTTAATAATTATGCAGCCTAATTATGCATTGGGTTAAAATTGGGGTGATGGAGGCAGGTAATATATGCATTAAAATGAAAATAAGCTGTTTTTAAACGGATCCGAGGAAAAAGACTGGAGGTAGGGGGAGGTCACCAGGGTTTAAGTCTGACATTGCAAATTATCCACAGTGTTTGTTCTTTCTTCGTAGGTGAGGGGGGGGGGTATATAATCTGTTGATTATATACCCCCCATAAGTGACATATAATCTGTTGATAATTCTTTTTTACCGAATCAAATTATTTCTACTTTATTATCATAATTATTGTCATTTTACTAAATTGGTTTTGCTTTCCTCAGTTGTTCCCTCTTTATAATCTGATTGTTATATATTTTGCATTATTCCATTTTAATATTATAATCTTTTGCATTCTTATTATAGTAAATTATTTTCTCTTCTCTTTTAGTTGCATCCAAAACCTTAGTTCAACTACTGTGTCCACTCCTGTGACTACTTTCCATCTACTGTTACATATATATATACATATATAATTATAAACGAAGTGTAGCATAACAGTCATGAGACTTGCGGTACGGCAAGCGATATGGCAACCCTGTGCTGTTGTCTATGACACAGCATGTGTACCAGGATGCTTTCATGGCTCAGTTCGAGTAAGTACTCCGTCCGTTAGCTAAGTGATTTATGAGACTACGATCAGGGGGATTGCGTAACCCGTTGTGCGTCACGGAATAGCTCAATAGTAACCGAAATTCTAAAAACCAGAATTTTGATATCAACAGATGCACCAAAAGAATTGGCTTTTTATGCTGATTCTAAATATACAAGATTCATTAAGTTTAGATTTGCCCATTAAAAGCTACGAGCCTAAGAAAATTTGCCTGATTTTTGATAAGCGGGTAAAATACCCCCAAAGAGTCATAGAATCTTAATGAAAACTGCACCCATCAGACTCAGCATATAAGAGAACTCCACTGTAAAAGTTGCAAGCTCCCATCTTAAAAAATGTGGATTTTTTTTGCCAAAAGAAAGATCACGGTCGCGTTTTTATTCGTTTCTTTTTCCCAGGGATGATCATATTGAACCAATTATCCTTTAAATTTCTATTAAAGGATAAGATTTTTTTCTTTTCTTTTTTTTTGTTCCGTTGAGAAAGGCTCCCGGACGTGGGGCCGAAATACTCGGAGTATTTATGTTTAATTAAGTGTTTTTTTTATTGTATTCACTGATTTATAAAAATTAAAACCCGTTTTTTCTTGCTTAATTTTTTTTTTTTTAATATTGGAGGAGGGCTTACTCAAAATTATATAACTTTGCCTTTTATCCCAATATTGTCACAAAAATTAAGAAGAGAATTAAAAAAACATGATATAAATTCAGCATTTAAATCAGGACAAATTATAAGCTCTTTGTTAAATAAAGGGAAAGACAAGGTACCGAGAAATTTCCAAAAGGGAGTATACAAAATTCCATGCTCTTGTGGTAGTTTTATGTGGGAAGAACACAACAGATTTTAGAAAATAGGCTACAGCAACACAAGAATGCCATAGATTACTCTCTAAAACAAAATAAAAAACCGCAAACGTTTGAGTCAGCTGTTGCAGAACATGTTTATAATTTTCCTCATCACAGTATTTTATTTGATCAAACAAAAATAGTAGATACGTCTGTAGGACTTTTACAAAGCTTCAGGGAAATTATGGAAATAAAAAAGATAATATATGGGGGTATTAGTATCAATAGAGATGAAGGGTAATTTAGGATCAATTCAATTTATAATAGTTTAATTAAAAAGCAGGTAAGATTTTCAACCAGTACTGATTTTAATAATAGTTCTGAAACGAAAGATGACCTTGCGAACAAAGGTCAGAATGGGTTAAATGCTGGGAAAAGTAAACGAACTGCATCTAAGGTTGCAAGCAAACGAATCCGTTCAATTTATAATTCAAACATTGGTTGATGAACTTGTGAGATTTAATTAGGGGTTATGGGCCGGGGGTTAGCTGACATTTATTATTTTGGTTTAAGTATAAATATATTCTTCATTTTTTGATAGATTTCCATTTATATACTGTGAGGAGGCGTGTTTGAATCAATATAGACATTCGATTTTGTTTATACGCCAGTGAATGGAAGTGTTTATTTAATATGTGAGATTTTTTCCTATTTATTTATATTTTTTCTTTTGTTGTTTTTTTTTTATTTTGATGTAAGTTCAGGTTTTAAAAAGAACATTTTTTGTTTCATTTTTTTCTTCTTTTTTTTTGTTCCGTTGAGAAAGGCTTCCGGACGTGGAGCCGAAATATTCGGAGTATTTTTGTTTAATTAAGTGTTTATTTTATTGTATTCACTGCTTTATAAAAATTAAAACCCGTTTTTTCTTGTTTAATTTTTTTTTAATATTGGAGGAGGGCTTACTAAAAATTAAAATTCTAGTGTCCTTTTTAAGTGAACAAAATAAGTGGTCGTCATTTCGGGACTTTAGAAACCATCCAAAAGACTGTAACAGACATGATGGAAACCACAACGGATGAAGATTTCCAGCACTGCCGCAGACAGCTGGAACAACGTCTCTATAGATGAGTAGCAACGGTGAATGTCCGAAATACCTTCTTTTCTCCGTGGATTTAGTCAGCGTTGTCAGTCATTTTTTTTTTCAGTTTAATACACGGTTTTATAATGAAGGGTTAGGTTAGATTAGGTTTGGTTATGTCAAATCAGCTTAGACTAGATTATTAACTCATTTCTGAAATTTATTTCCAAATTTAACACAATCTAACATAACTTTAACTTTCACCGTCATAGCTTGCATAAGACTGAAAAAGCTGAGTCGCGAACCTAATTAAATCCAAGCAGAGAAAAGGGAATTTCGGACATTCACCGGTGATAGTCGACATTAACCAGATTTCGGAAAATTCACGGATTTCAGACATTCTATCACACGTTAAAGCGAAGGAGCTTCTTCTGAGCTTTTGGGACATTCTGTGGGACTATGGAGAGCCAAAGTGCTGGAGAAACTGCTTTCGTATGGGACAAAGCAAACCTTCTTTCAGAGGCAAACAGATGAAGGCCTTTTAGAAAGTAGTGGAACAGGTGAATCCTATTATCGGGATGTCAGGTAATATCAGGTATATACCAGGCATACTTAACGGAAATTAAATAAAGAATGCCATGAAGATGTTCAGTTTTTCGCATTATTTCAAGGCCTTTGAACCAGGAACAACAAAAAAAAAAAACATTTTTATACCACAAGGACTACCAGAATTCGTAATTTCCCTGCAATTTATTTTTCCTTTGAAGCTAATAACTAAAATAATATAATATGTAAAGTTTTTTTCTCACAAATTACTAACCTGAGGATCGGCGAGATGTACAATATCTTGTGCAGCATCGTCCTCATCCCAAGGTATGTCTCCAAGAGGATCAAGAAGAAATGAATTTATAGAAGATACTGTCATCTTGCGATCATATTCTTTTTTAAATTCACCCTCTTTATAATATTTCAATGTAGATGGCTCTGGTGTCACTTTTTGATTTTTACATATTTTTCTAGCTTCACTGAAAAAGAAAATAGAGAATAAAATAGAGAAATAAAATCAAATAGAGAATAGTAGGAGAAGGTGAAGATGACTATGAGGGGTAGCCCATAAAAATTATGATGTAACAAATTGAGTAAGATAGTTAAGTGGAAATAAACGAAACAATTGCACTTAAGGAAGGCTTCTTCTCTTCTATACAGGGATGAGGTGCGATTCCCGTGTCATGTGCCCTGAATCAGAAGAACTTTTAGTGAAGGAAAGAATGACGGATTTACCATAGATAAGAGAAGCAGTTGCTTTAGAACTGATTCATACGATTAAACACTTTAATTGATATTGAACCAATTATCAATTAAACGGAAAAGATGGTTTTAAGCTGTCTGAAAGATAGCGAAAGGATAGACAGGATAGAAGGACAATAATAAATATAAGGACAGAGGGGTAAGAACAGAGGAAGAAAGCAAAGAAGGATAAAATAATGTTCAATTTATTCAGAATCTCCTTCATACTGATTCTACATACCCCACTAGCAGGGCTGGATTTATATCTTTGGCACCCCTAGGACCAAGAGTTT
>JAQQPU010002892.1:48539-63476 GCA_029168905.1 Artemia sp. Kazakhstan ARC1039 | reverse complement strand
AAGCTTAATTTTGGTTTTCACTCCTTTTTTTGTTGGCTCTTGTTGTTAAAAATGCAGTTCCTACCATTGCAGCAGGAATGTCAAGGTTTCAATTTTAGTGACTGATGTATCAAGTGAGGGACATTAAAAGCTAATACAAACTTACCTCAAAGACATATGAGTTCCATTCTCCAATCTGAAGGGGATTGCCTATGACAATGCATCTGCAAACACCGGGGTTCATGCTGGACTAGTTGCACTGCTTCAGGAATCATTACCGCACCTTTTTACCCTTGGATGCACAAGCCATTCACTTGCGCTGTGCGCTAGCTATGCATCCAAGTTTCTTCCGGACGGATTGGAGCTCTTCATGAAAGATCTTGTAAACTATGTTGCAGGAAGCCCAAAAAGAATCACAGAGCTCAACCAGATATAGGAATTCCTCCAGTCTACGCATTACAAATTGTTGCATATCGCCAATACCCGATGGCTTTCTCTAGAGGCAGCAATTAGACGAGTTTTGGAATTATGGTCACCCCTGGTTATCTTTTTTTCACAATCAGTCAAAGGAACCCTCTGCAGACAAAGGTTTGTCATGATTTTTCTTGCCCACGGTCTTTTTAAGGGCTATCTCGCTCGCCCAACCTTAACTCGGGACTATTCTTTCTCTCCAACTTGTCCCATGTTTGTTGTTTCAGGTACATAGGGGGTTACCAATCAAGAGCCTCCACCTTCCCGATTGCCGTGACCCAGAGTGTCCGCCGGAAGTTTCGAATAGCCTGTCTATTGCAGGGTAAACTAGGATGCTTATGATTTGGTGAAGGTTCTATCCAGTCTGTGAACAAGAAAAATCTGCGTCGGTGAATCGGTGGCAGATTCCGCCTATATTTTTATATAGGTACATAGGGGGTTACCAATCAAGAGCCTCCACCTTCCCGATTGCCGTGACCCAGAGTGTCCGCCGGAAGTTTTGAATAGCCTGTCTATTGCAGTGTAAACTAGGATGCTTATGATTTGGCGAAGGTTCTATCGAGTCTGTGAACGAGAAATATCTGCGTCGGTGGATCGGTGGCAGATTCCGCCTATATTTTTGAACAACTTTTTTGAGGTGGTACTGCAAGGAAGACGACATGGGCAACCAAATAGAGGACGAATCCGAACCCGATCCATTTGACTGACCAAATCCAATGCGTCTTATCATTATGCTAAAATCATTAGAGGGGAGCTAAATCTTATGTCTAATTAAATCTTTCATTTCTTGCGTAATGTAAGGTCGATCCGTATTACAAGGTTTGAATGTCTTCTCAGGAAAGCATTCTTGATATTTACTTTGGTGCTTATCTTGTATGACTAAATGTATTATGGATTACATCAGCCCAAGATTCAGAAGAAATCCAATTGCCAAAATTATCAATTCCTTTATCTAAAAGGGGACCATAATTTAAAGTTTAAATAATATAGTTAATCTTAAATTAAGGTAGAGGTGTCAAATACACTATATAATGGTAGCTACCACCAGGGGAGGTAGTTCTCGGGGTTCATTATAAAAATTACTTAAATTCCTGCAAATCAGATCCAGTAGAGTATCACCTTTTGTCGTTGGGAAATAAACTATTTGCTTTAACTCTGCCATTTTATCTACGTTTAAGCTTTTAGCATTTAGAGTTGAAAATGAAGGGAAATGAAAATCAGAATTTGGAACCTCTTTTTCCATTGTTTTAGTTATTTTAATCTTTGACTGTGACGGGACATTGGCCAGGGCAATTTTTGGAAATACGTTCTGCTTTATTTTGGTTGGCGTTGGACGAGCTGGTGATCTCAGAATGGTAGTTAAATGATATTTTTTTAGGTCGTGGATCTTTTTCTAATAAATACATTAATCTCATTCTTATGAAAATATTAACATTTGGATGAAACAACGTCTTACATAGGGAAACACTAATTTATACTTTATACTGGAAAAGGAAGAACATAAATGGAGTTGCGAGAAAACCATTTCAAACCTTTTTTGTCAACAGACCTTTCCAAATCAATCAAGTCCATTTCTGCAGCCATTAATTGTGTCAGCTTAGACTACTGAGTCAGAATGAGAATTACAATTGTCTACAGCTTGAATATTCGAAATGTTTGCTCTGATTATACTCTTCTATTTTCTTTTTTTCTTAATGTTACTCTTTGTTTCTGATACTCTTTCTATTAAATCTGATGTTACTCTTTATTTTCTTTCTATTGTTTTTCTTTGATTCCCCTCCTCCCTTCTTTTGTATCCTATCAGTTCATTTTTTCCGCAAAGAAAGCATATCTTCATTTCCAACTACCTTTTCCACATCTCAATCCTGAGATGAGATTTTCAATTCAAAAATTTTTCTTCATGGAACATCTTCTCCTCAGGCTCGTTTTGAGGAAATCAAGAAAGAAGTTTCCGCCTACATCAAGAAGATCGGTTACAACCCAGTATCCATTGCCTTCGTCCCAGTTTCTGGTTGGCACGGAGACTACATGTTGGAGCCATCTGACAGACTTCCATGGTACAATGGGTGGGCCATTGAGCGCAAAGAAGGCAAGGCTGACGAAAAGACCCTACAAGAGGCTCTTGATGCCATCCAGCCACCCAGCCGCCCTACTTAAAACCCCTTCAGGTGAGTTTAAATTGATAATGGCCGCTGCTTGTCTCTTGGAACCCATCTGAGACTTTTCAACCACTTTCAGAGAATGCATTGTTTCCATTTTCAGAGTACTTCCATTTATCCACCGAATAGGAAAAGGACCTAAAGTCTTAACCATTGTGGTATGCTAGAACTATCAAATTTATCTTTTTCTTCTATCCTACGGTTGACGTTTGTCATCAAGTCGGTCAACTTCAAGGACCAACCTACTGCTGGTGGCAAAGTCATCAAGGCCGCTGAGAAGGCTGGAAAGAAGAAGTGAATGGCCATTCCCTGCTGGCGCGTTCCGTGTAAATCCCTGTGGCGTCTAGCCGTGTGCATATGGCTATTATTACACTGCTGTCATATACAGAAAAGAGTTTCGCAGAAAAGCTGTGTTGAGGCTTAATTTTATTTATAGCCGCTAGCGAATGTTTCTGTTTTATATTTTTTACTTTCAGCTGTGATTTTTTGTCAAACGCTGGTCACCAGTTTCTATCGAGTATAACTCAAGCAAATTTATTTAAATCGGCCTTGTCTTCTCACTTTTTTAGTTCTCAAAAACGTCATTTTTGCTCAGGGCTACTTCTAAATGTTCAGAAAACGGCAAGATAGAGGAGTTGTTAAATGATTTTAACCACTAGACCAACCAGTTATCTGAGTGGTATGGTGATCGACGTCTTTTGTTTAACTTTAAAACTATTTAGGTCTAAATTGGTATTTCGTTACTACAGCCGTTCGGACCTTGTCGCACTCAAAGACCCTTAATAGCTACTGAAGATCAACAAATCGCATCTTTTTTGCATAACTTATTAAAATGCCGAAGTGAAAATGAATCTCTATGATTGGTTCTTTACTTTTCGACTAAGATAGGTAGCGGTATCGATAATCGATATAAAATTTCGCTCTGTTGACATTCTCATGATTTTTTTCTCTCTTTAAATTGAACTAGCACTAAACTTAACTTATAGGTAGTGTTAATTTCAAAGCTGGAAATACCTGCAGAACTCATGCAGGTAGCAGAAATAAGAAGGACGAATTTCACAGGTTTTTTGGCACTTTTTTCACAAGTTTTGAAAATTCATAGTGGCAACCCTGTACATTGGCTAATTTTCTAGAAGGACACTAAAAGTGTCTTTTTTGGCTGATTTGGACACTTTTGTCCCTAAAAAACACAACAAAATTTATACCGTCGAAAAGCTTATAAATTTCTCTATCTAATGGGTTAAAAGCAATTTTCTAGAAGCTTTTTACCTAAGAGTACCGTAGAATTTCGCAAAGCAAAAATATTTTTTCAAAAACCACATAAAAAATTATTACCTAAATTTTGTGATAGAAAGTTGCACATGCGTCCCCTATACTACATCCACAGATAGTCCAAAAGATGACGTTTTAGGTGTGAGTAGCGGCAGATTTTTAGCTTGAAGTCTTCTGTCAAAAGTACAAGTGTCTCATCAGACCCGCGTCCCAACGTACCCGACTCTCCCCTATATATTTGAAATCAGAATTAAAATTTGATTCTTTTGATGTATTTATTGGTATCAAAATTCCGTTTTTTAGAGTTTTGGTTACCATTGAGCCGGGTCGCTCCTTACTTACAGTTCGTTACCACGAACTGTTTGATCACTTTCTTGCAAAGTGTTCTCAGAGAGGATTAGATTAAGCGAGATATTTTTTAACTCGTCCTTACTAATTATGCTATTCACCTACTTTAATTAGAAATGCTACATAAAAAAACAAGTTTTTTTAACTGAAAGTAATGACCGACATTAAAACCTAAAACGAACAGAAATTATTCCGTATATGAAAGGGGCTGTCCTCTCCTCAACGCCTCGCTCTTTACGCTAAAGTTTTTTATTGTGTTAAAAAATAAAATTGTGAGACAGAGTCAAACTTTGGCGTAAAGAGCGAGGCTTTGAGGAGGGGACAGTCCCTTTCATATAGGCTACGGAATAATTTCTGTTCATTTTAAGTTTTAATGTCGCTCTTTACTTTATGTTAAAAAAATGTTTTTTTATTTAATTTCTGAAAGTTTTTGAATTAATGCAGCTTTGATTTTGTGTCAACGTACATGAATAATTAAAACGAAATTTGCATATTAATTTTACTTTTTCGGCTAAATGGCTTTCTCGAAATTTTGTTCTGACATAACTTACGAATTAACTTACGTAACGAACTTCTATACTCTTGAATTATTATGTATATTAGGGAGTTCGCCCTCTAGTCAATACCTCGCTCTTTACACTAAAGTTCAAATTTTTTCGAATCACAAACCCCTGAATCATAAAGGTTGGTTAATTAGAATAGATAGATCTTTTGGAAGGACTAAAAAAACTTTGGCGTAAAGAGCGAGGTATTGATTAGGGGGCGAATCCCCTCATATACGTGATAATTTATGTTCGTTTTAAGTTTTAATGTTGCTCCTTACTTTCAGTTGAAAAAAACTTGTTTTTTTATTTAATTTCTGATCGTTTTTAAATAATGCTGGCAAATCTTGCTCCCCCTTCTTAGAAATGTCACTTCCTCCAAGGAAACATCCTCCATGGAAAGATCCTCCCCCGTAACACCGTCCTCTGACCCCCCCCCCCCCCCCCCATTAGAAAAAAATCCCTCCTGAAAACATCTATATACTTCCCATTAACCAATACTATATGTAAATAATGGGCAAAATTTATAGCTTACAGCCCTTCCCCCAGGAACTGTGGGGGATTAAGTCATCCTCAAAAACATATTTACTAAACTGTCGACTATACTGAACAAAATGATTATCTCAAAATTTTGATTGGGTGACCTCGGGAAAAAAAATTATCGTGGGAGGGGGCCAAGTTGCCCTGCAATTCTTTGGTCCCTTAAAAAGAGCACTAGAACTTTTATTTTCCGTTCGAATAAGCCCTCTCACGATATTCTAGGACTACGGCGTTCGATACTATCACCCCTGGGGAAAAAAAAACAAACAAACAAAACAAATAAACACGCATCCATGATCTTTCTTCTGGCAAAAAATACGAAATTCCACATTTTTGCATATAGAAACTTGAAACTTCTATAGTAGGGTTCTCTGATACGTTGAATCTGATGGTGTGATTTTCATTAAAGTTCTATGACTTTTATGGTTTTTTTTTACCTTTTTTCAAAAATAATGAAAATTTTCTCAGACACGTGACTTTTGATGGGTAAGACTAAAGTTGATAAAACCTATATATTTAAAATCAGCTTAAAATTCTGATTCTCTTGATGTATCTATTGGTATCAAAATTCCGATTTTAGAGTTTCGGTTACTATTGAGCCGGTTCGCTCCTTACTTACAGTTCGTTACCACGAATTGTTTTATACATCCCCATTTAGCTCTACATGCATCAAAACAACAAGATATGCAAAGTTCCATATTTAGAACATGGAAATTTCTGGATTTTTCAACCCATTAGTTTAAAAATTATTGTCACCTACCATTATGTTAGTATGCAATATTCTACAAAGAATAAGGAAAGAAAAACGGTTTTTTTTCCCAGAATAGGGTGCTTTTTGCTATAATTTAAAAACCTTGAAATAAATTTATTATAATAAGATCAATTTATTGAAGAGGGGGCTACCCCTCCTCAAGTTTTATTGCTGCTCCTTACTTTCAGTTGAAAAAAAAATGTTTTTTTTGTTTTTTGTTTTTTGTATTTTTATTCAATCTCAAGTAGAGTTGGCTTTGGATGCCAGTGGAAAGAAACATTCTTATGCGCTATTTACCATGAATAGCGTTTATAACGCTATTATTACGCATATATATTATTAAGGAAACCCTCTTCATTGACACATTAGAAGCCAGCTGCCAATATCAATTTTATAGGAAATACATAGACAACTATTGTTCTTGAAAAGGCAGATGAAGGCAAAATTCCCTGTAAGTGCAACGAAGATGTAAGATGTCGAATAGTTGAGGAGTGGGATGTTTTTCTGTAGTTGAAAACAGTTTGGAAGAATAGGAAGATGTGACTTAGAGATGATGCTAAGATGCTAGAAGCCATGGTATTGATATGAAACCCTTTTTTTAACGGAGTTAGTCTCAAAGAGCTGAGAAAATTATACCTTCTGCTTTTCAGACGAATTGTCAAGTGTAAGTGTTTACAACTTGTCGCAACAATTGCATAATCAAACTTTTATATCTAAATGCGTGGTTCGATCCCACTGTCTCGGGTTAGAACAATAATTCTAAAATATGTTGAGATAATTAGTTCACCTTAGAATAATGAAGTTTGATTGATTTCCAAAAAAAAGTGCCAGTAGCAAAATGATAAGCAGAACATCCTAAAATTGAACAGGAAAGGATCAAACAGTTCGTGGTAACGAACTGTAAGTAAGGAGCGACCCGGCTCAATGGTAACCGAAACTGTATAAAACAGAATTTTGATACCAATAGATACATCAAAAGAATCATATTTTGAGGTTAATTTCAAATATATAAGTTTGATCAAGTTTAGTCCTACCTATCAAAAGTTACGCGCCTGAGAAAATTTGGCTGATTTTCGAAAAAGGGGCAAAGACCCCCTAAAAGTTAAAAAAAAAAAACTTAATGAAAATCACACCATCATATTCAGCGTATCAGATAACCCTACTGCAGAAGTTTTAAGCTCTTATCTACAAAAATGTGGAATTTTGCATTTTTTGTCAGAAGAAAGATCACGGATGTGTGTTTATTTGCTTGTTTGTTTTTTTTCCCAGGGGTGATCGTATCGACCCAGTGGTCCTAGAATATCGTGGGACGGCTCATTCGAACGGAAATTAATAGTTCTAGTGCTCTTTTTAAGTGACCAAAAAAATGGAGGGGAACTAGGCCCCCTCCCACGCTCATTTTTTCCCAAAGTCACCCGATCAAAATTTTGAGATAGCTATTTTGTTCAACATGGTCGAAAATATGATAACTATATCTTTTAGGATGACTTATTCCCCCGAAGTGCGCGGGGGGAGGGCTGAAAGTTATGAACTTTACCCAATGTTAACATACAGTATTGGTTATTGGGAAGTATACAGACGTTTTCAGGGGGGATTTTTTCTGGTAGTGGGGGGGGGGGGGGGTTCGGGGGTTATGTCGGAGGATCTTTCCATGAAGGAAGTTTTCATGGGGGAAGGGACATTGCTATGAAGGGGGTGCCAGATTTCCCAGCATTATTTAAAAAAAGATCAGAAATTATATATATAAAAAAACAAGTTTTTCAATTGAAAGTAAGGAGCAACATCAAAACTTAAAACGACAGAAAACATTACGGATATGATTGGGTTCATCCCCTAGTCAGTACCTCGCTCTTTAATCCAAAGATTATTTAGTACTTTCATAAGAGCTTTTTATTCTAATTAACGGCATTTGTGATCAAGGGGTCATTTTTAAAGAATTGGAACAAAATCTGAACTTTAGCTTAAACAGCAAGGTATTGACTAGGGGGCGAACCCGCTAATATACGTACTAAAAATACGTATATTAGCGTTTGACTTTCTCACAACTTTATTTTTTTTTAAACAATGAAAAACTTTAGCGTAAAGAGCGAGGCGTTGAGGAGGGGACAGCCTCTTTTATATACGGAATAATTTCTGTTCGTTTTAAGTTTTAACGTCGTTCCTTGCTTTCAGTTAAAAAACTTGTTTTTTTATTTAATCTTATACAAAAATGAAGCGGAATTAAGAAGAAATAGCAATGCTCATAAAAGAGGGGAACACTGACCTTAGCTATTGTGACCTTAGCAAACTCTATGCTGGGATATGTTGCTTATTGCAGCAATAACAGATGATATAAAGATCCTCTAAAGCCATTGACGGTACATAGGGCATTGAATCGAAGCTTCATTTGTGGGGTCTTTTACATGAACGGATAAAAAGCCTGTTGCCAGTTCATGTGGGAGCTGGAATTAAACCCAAGGTTCTGCAGTGCAAAGAAGAGCATCAACCCACCGTGTTACTATAAAACTTATTTTAGTGGTAATATATTGCATATTATCGTAATCAATTATAGTTTTAGACCTAATATTGTCAACTTGGGGTCTAGAGCCAAGAAAATTGTGAAATAAGTTCACCACAAACTAGCTAATGAGTAAGATGTGTATGGCCTTATGAATAGATTTGACAGTTCATAGAGATTTTGGCACATACAGCTAGAGATATATGTAAACAAAACAAGAAATGTCGATTAATACAGCACAGATTGAAAAAAATAACAATAGAAGGAGAAGCGTAAATGCATTGAAACATATTATCTTGTAAACATTCTAAATAAATTTTTACTTGAAAACAAGCAGAGATGGATATGCCTCTATTTTAACATGGGAGCATGTCAAAAGTTTTTAACGGTTGCTTGTCAGTTGGGGTTTGTTTTTTTCTTGGGGAGGGGGGGGGCGGGTTATAAAAAATAACTTTAAAACCCCATAAAAATTTTGTTTATATGTATTTTTGTTACGTTTTAGCGAGTAAGACAAACATTTGGAGGGGATTAAACCCCCCTAACCCCCTTGGATACCTTTGACCTCTTTCTCGGTTTTTCACCTTTATTCTATTTACAAACAAATAATTCTTTAAAAAATGATTGCCTTTCATAGTAGCTTGTGGTTTTATTCCACTTCTGGACAGAATTCCAGCTGACAGGGTCTTTCTTATCTTGGAAAGAACTTGAATGTAGCTGATTAAAAATCAAATAAATAAAATAATATATGTTATGATATTTATGTTATGAAATAATTAATAAATAAATAAATCAATAAATGTTCTCCTGTAACATAATTGGGGCATATGACTCCATACCTTCCCTCCAAGGGGCAAAAGCTTTTGATATCCTTAGACTAAAATTATAGTATTGAAAAGAAACTTTCTAAAACAGATTAACAACACAAATGAGGTACAAGGAAGTGTTTAAGCCTAATATATTTGATAGCCCCATTTGAAAGTGTATCTTCATTTTTAAAATAAGTCCTAACATGGCGCAAAAAACTACTGAGATCTTTGGTACTGATTTTTAGCAATATAAACCAAACAAACCTACTTGAATGAAATTGATGACAAAAAGTTTTTTTTCAGACTAAAGACATACACCGCATGGATCCTCTTGGCTAGAAAAATAGACACGAAAAAGAGACATGAGCTTGAAAATATCTCTCTTTTGCATAATTTGATGCCTTGATTTACTCCTGGAAGCTTCATTCCCCTCTTTATTCTTATGATAGCAAAACAACATTAGCTAGAATTTAGCCTATTTCTACGTGTTTTTGTTTGCTTCTGCGTCTAGAAAATTCCCAATAAAATTAGCAAAGTAATGTAAAAATATCTAAATTGAGATTGTTGTCTTCTAACACAAAACAATTTGGCATATTGGTTTAGTAAAATCAGCGTAATTTAAAAAATTAACACAGGTGGGGCATATCAGTGAAAGTCAAAAATAAGAAGTACGACACTCTCCAAGAGGCCCGTTCATAAAATAATAAGAGGTTCACCGAAGTAATTGATAAGAGTTAACAACGATTTTTGTCTTCAACAGCTAATATTTTAGAGATTCTTGTTTGGTTAGGATGTCCTTTCTGCAATTAAAGAAAATGAAAGGACTATCATTCATGCCGATTACTGTTCTTCTTCACCACAGTTTATATAATTAGCAGTATGATCTTTCCCTATCTCATCCATTATAAAAACCCGGACCGAGGTGCGAGTTCTCAAGAGAACCTATAAACATAAGCGGCATTAGATCTTTTCACGGGTAGACAAAGAATGATCATCTACGGAACAAGTACTGACAAAACCACTTGGCCGGCTCAGCCAATAAGTGGACAATAAGTGCACAAATAAGTGGGAGGAGCTTTTTGTTCGCACCGGATGAAGAGCCAGAAATCATCTGCGGTAAACTTACTGGATAATTATATAAACTGTGTTCTTCACCTAGGTGAGATTCTTAATACAGTTCGTCACAATTCCACACAACTAAAGAAACATAAATCATTGCATCATCCCTTTCCTGGTAAAGACTCTTTCAATATGCCTTCAAGCCCCTTTTTGTTGTTCTTTTGTATTCTTTGATTCATTTTTCTACTTTCCTGTCCTTGCTCTCAGACAATGGAATTCACTGGTGGGGGATGTCTAATTTCGTTTGTTTTAGTAGGTAGTTTTAAAAAGCTTTAATAGTGAATTCCTTGATTTTGTCTAATAAATTGTTTTGTGGACTATCTTTGTGTATAAAATATAATGTGTCCCTCTATGCTGATAATACTTACCTCTTTTTTGTTTTTGCTTGAGAGTTTAAGCCCAAAGATCTTATTCTCAAGTTATAATTTTTCTCACCACTCTCCCTTTGTAATATGATATTACCGTATGTGCTACGCTACAATGTTGTTCCATGAATGAAACCGATACTCCTTGCATTTACCCCTATCCCCATTTGGGAAAATGCATAGTCCCATCAGTGAGGCCACAGAAAAGATCTTTTGTTATAGGATATGTTTGTTGTCAAAAGTCGACTAAAATTCTTTGAAGAGATTAAGTGCTTATCTCACTAGTCTAGGGAATTTCATTATTCTTCGGAATCACTTCCCTTCCTCGCAGGAATACAAATAGTTGATTAATTTCGATTAATTTTGGCTTGTCACTTACATTTAGTTATATATACAGTCCTTTCAATTGAAAGTGACAAATTTGATAAACTAATTTGTTTTTTAAACTAATTTATTGATTTGGTCGTCAAAATTTAACTTGTGTCTAACTCTTGTTATTCCAATTATTTATGTATATTTACTTGATGTTCATCCGTTTTACATTCCAAAAAAAAAGCAAAATCTAAAATTTCTTTCATATAAACTAGAAATTTCAGTGTTTATAGTGAATTTCAGTGTTTCAGTGATTCTAGTGATTTCAGTCTTTACAGTGATTCCATTGCTATGACGAATAGTCGTATTTTACGTGACTCGTTAACATAAACGGAAGAGTGTAATGCCAAGCCAAATACAAATATCGAATATGTAAGCAATGTCTGAATAATGATATAGGAATCTATATCAATAGATTGGAAAAGTGCCTGATCATAGTTGATAAGAATTGTTTCAGAACATGTGGATTCCGCCGTTTAACTACAGGTTCCTCTATTCTGTTCACGAGAAATAGTGAGCACTTTACTGAAAAAAAAACATATCTTTAAAACTTATATGATTATTACATTCGAAATTAAGTAGTTGATGATAAATAAAATCCCAAACCTTGAATTGCATAGATTTCTAGTAATGAATATTATTTATATATTAAACATTTATCTTAAGTTCGTTTGTTCTTTCCAGTCATCTCGATTATTATAGTTATTTAATTTTTTATTCTTTGTGTGTGTTTTGAAAAATTAAAGCATATTGTTAAAGATATTTATTTTTATTTTAAGATGTAAGTAACGCAATAGACTATAAAAGGTTAGTGGGGAAGGGCAGTATCCAAATTCGTGCATTTTTGTTCGTTTTTTTCTTGTTCATTTATTTTGTTCGTTTTTTTGCTCGTTTTTAGTTTGTCTTGAGTACTGTATTCAATTTCGTTTTAACTTTTTTTTAGATTTATTTTTTCATTTATGTTAGTACCTGTTATCGTCACGTTTCAAGTAACTATATATTTAACTTTTCATCGCTTTGGGTTTGAGCTATTCTTTGATAATAATTTTTGATCGTCATAAGTCTGAATTGGGATAGGACTTTATTTCTGCCTGTCTTAGGTTTTAGAATATATATCTTGTTTTCTTTCAAAAAATTTTGTTTTGAAATCTTTTAAAAATTAATTACTGTAAAAGGTTTACTTCAGGTGAAGCAAATTAGTAAGCATAGGGTGGCAGCAAGTCGTCTGTTGAAAATTATTCAATATTCCTTTTTTTCTTCTTTCCAAAATTTCTAATGTAGTTTCCAATATCTAATATAGTTCTAATAAGCAACAATATACTTGTAAGAAAATCTTTCTTTTGAAAAAAAAACTAAAAAGTGTGGTTACTACAATACATAGACCCAACATAACACGCAAACCAAATTTTTTTTTTCAGGTGGAAGACACATCATATCCACTAGGAATGGGGGTAGGAACCAAAAATGTGAGCATTAAATCAAAGGGGGATTAATATAAGAAAAGGAAACGATCAAAAACGGGGTTTTTAATGCCAAACGAGAATACTGAATAAACAAACAAAACGCATATTTAGAGAGGACAACCAACTCTCTTCTTCCGCGAGAAACGAAATACTATAATCAAGAAAAGTGCCGAAGAAAAACACAGCAACAAAAACAAACGCAAAAAGTCAATGTGAAAAAAAACAGTGAAGAAACTAAAGATTAAAAGATGAATAAAATTCAATAAAATGGGGGAATTAAGTGAACACTGTCCCCTCCTGTCTTGGACACTGAAAATGGAAACACTGCCAAAAAGGCTAAGCATCCTGGAAAACCACAGCATGTTTTCATTTTATTTCATATTCAAGCTACAGCTACCAGGAATGAAAACAAAGGTAGAACCTTTAAGTATCCAGGAAATCATTCTATTTCTCTATTTATTTTGAGTGCCAAAGAAATTGTTTGATATTCCTCTTTTCTTTTCCAATGTCCAACCTCTTTACTATTCCAAAACAATTTCTTATTAGTCTAGGTCAAAAGTTCCAACCTCTTTACTATTCCAAAACAATTTCTTATTAGTCTAGGTCAAAAGTTCTTTTGACTTATTCCAATTCCTTTTTGATTATGCCTGAATCATGGTATCATCTTGATTTGGTTTCTAAGCTCTTTATTGAATCAAAATATCTTACTCACTATTCTATACTAATGTTCATTAAGATCTCCTGCAATCTTTGCAATATTCGTTTTCTATCACTCGATTCATCATTTTGGCTTATTTCCAATTGATAAAACTCATTTCCTCTGATTTCCTGATTTTCTGATTCCTCTGATGATTAAACTGAATACCTGAAAAGACTCTCAACTGTTTTCCACCGATTAAAATATGCTTTAACATTTCCGATTATGGTGATTCTTGTCTCTTAATCCATAGCTAGAAAACAAAAAGGAAAGCAAAACACCAATTAATATATAGTACTATCTGAAAGATTTCCCAAATGTTTGTTCACCCTTTAGATCATATTTCATAGGAACAAAAATTGTCTCTCTGTTATCTCTCTATAAATGAAGCATTAATAAGATTTTTCTATGGAAAAAGGGAAGTGGATATGCACAGACTTTTATATTTATCTCCAACCGTCTCACTTGAAAAATTGAATTTAAATATGTCTATGAAGAAAGACACCTTGTCCTTAAAGGTGTCTTATCCTTAATCCTTAACATACACAGAAACAGGGAGGACCATTCGGTTCTGGGCAAGGCCGTATCCAGGGAGAGGGGGGAGGGGATTCGAAAAAGCGTAACATAAATGAATATAAACAAATTTTATATGTGTTTTTAAAGTTTTTTGTAGCCCCCTCCCCCCAAAAAAAATCCTGGATACGGCCCTGGTTCTGTGCATTCCCCTATGAATTTTTGGGATTCAAATACTTTTCCTGGTCACTGAAATTATTTAATCTCCGAAAGAACAAAAATCAAGTCCCCTAAATTCTTGCCCATACGGACTTCCAAATTAATTTGTTTTATCTCTGTCTGAGACATTTAAGATATACAAACGTCACTTTTCTTTTAATTAAAAAATGTAGCAAAAGAATTAATGATCATCTTTTTAAATAAATCTATAATTCCACTGGTAATGCATCAAAAAATGTACACAATAACATTTTAATACTGATTCTATAAGAACTTAGTCTATAACAGTGTTGTGTGCAAAAAAAAAATCACCAAGGCAGTACTTTCCAAGCGATCTGCCTTGCAAAGTGCACTAATATGAATAGCTGCAATATGAAGCATGCAAAGCTTCAAAAAAAGCAGAGAAAATATTTCGCATACACCGATCAGGGGCACATAAGGTTAACAATAAGAGTAGAAAGCTATCATGAGCTCCTGGGCTGACACCGTGCTGCCATCTACAATTTAGTCTAACACTGACGGGCTATAATTTATTCAAAGATTATCGATCGAGTCTAATGGGGTCAAGGTCAATTAATTTGTTGTTGTTCGTCTAGGTGTAATGACACTAGGGGTGAAGTTTGCACATGCGCATTGACGGTGAGGGAGAGATGTATTGATCTAGGCCAAGAGAGGGGAAGTGAATTTCCGAGAACTTGATTGCGTAATCGACTAGGACAAGTGAATTTCCGAGCAATTGATGGCGTAACAGAGGGGGAAGTGAATTTCCGAGAAATTGATTGCGTAATCGACTAGGACAAGTGAATTTCCGAGAAATTGATTGC
>JAQQPU010002892.1:31366-47166 GCA_029168905.1 Artemia sp. Kazakhstan ARC1039 | reverse complement strand
ATTCATTTTTCATCTTGAGTACTCAGTGTTTATATTTCATGCAAATTATAACTTTTTGCTTTGCTGAAAAGGGGGGAGGGGGATTCTTTGTGATAAATGCTTTCTAGACAAAATTATGGTTAAGGGAAGAGGGGGTACTAATTTTTCTTCTGTAAAAAAGGGAATCATTATTCCTTACTAAATTTTTCTTCTTTTAAGGACAATTATGAGCATTGCTCCCCTCATGAAAAGAGGGCTAGGGGCAACGACCCAATCCCAGTGCAGCGTTTGGAGATAGCTGACACATCCAGGAGCGTTCCATACCAGTTCCCTGTCCCTTTTCAAATCACCGCGCCCTCTATGAAATCTCTCCCTTGGACATTCAAGGTTGCAGTAGAAGTACCAAGGGGACACTGACTAGCCCTAGAATGGAATGAATATGCCCGTGATCTATTAAATGACATTGAGAATGAGAAGGAGATCCCTAATATCACCAAGGAAATTAAAGACATTGTGTTATAGATTGCAGAAATAAAGTTTCATATATTTATTATTATTATTTTCTTAGGCTTAAGGGTCGAGGTTTGAGAATTTTAAGATATTATTTTCCCTATTTTAATATATTTATTCAGATGACTACTGACTCAATACGGGATACAACCTGATAACCAAATTCAATATTTGTTATCTAGCAGAAACTTCACGGAAAATGAACGCCACCCCACCTACTGATGAAGGTTTGGTTAGATTGATTTCAAACTGAACAATATAAACGGGGAAAAACATGAAATGGGTTATAAGCGAATAAAATAAAAAGCAATAACCATTGTAATTTAAGGGAAAATGAGAGTAGAGGACTCCGGGGGAGGAAAGAGTGTCTTTGAGGGACGGAGAGCAGTTTTTGGTCAACAGTTCAACATTAATTTTTTTCCGCTGGTTCGTTTTCAGACTGAACAATACAAATGATGAAAAACATGAAATGGGTTATGAAAAATAAAATAAAATAAAATAACACGCGTAATTTAAGGGAGAATGAGAGAAGAGGACTCCAGGGAGGAGGGAGTGTCTTTACGGGACGGAGGACAGTTTTTTGGTCAACAGCTCAACATTAACTTTTTTTCCGCTGGATCGTTTTCAGACTGAAAAATGTAAATGATGGAAAACATGAAATGAATTATAAAAGAATAAAATAAAAAATAATAACACGCTCAATTTAAGGTAAAATGAGAGAAGAGGACTCCATGGGAGGAGGGAGTGTCTTTAAGGGACAGGGGCTTTTTTGGTCAACAACTCAACATTAACTTTTTTTTCCGCTGTTATATTTATAATTTATTTTTCGGTGTGCAATGCAGTAGCTTTTAAATGTAGATTTAAAGTTACCCAACCTCCTTAACTGAAAATGATTTATTCTAAGAAAGTGAGCTGTATTTGTTAGAGTTTCAGAAACATTACATATTTATTTAATTTAAGCCCTTTTTTCAGATTTAATAATGTTTGGTGTGATTGACACAAAATATATTGGTCTGAAATATTCTTCAACTGGCATTATTTTCGAAACAGCTTTCTTACTCCTAGACAATCAACGGCGTGAAATTCATAGCTATAAATGGAACGTCAGATACAATATGTATAAGTACGAGGAAAACAGATGGAGTCCAACACTAAATTTTATAAATCGAAACGACTTTTACGTTAAAACCATAAGACCACATAATGAAAATGGCTATGAAATAAAACATGACAAGGGGAAATTCAGGAAATATGCAGTTTTTTCGGTGTGCAAGCTGTTCATGTTAAGGGAAACGTGCCAACTGATATACTCTTACTAGAAAAATGTGATAAACACATAGCATTATTCAATTTAGAAGACTTCAAATGTGAGAAATACCTGCATTCAGTACATGACCCGGAAGATGAAGTTAGATATTTTGCTCAATGGGTACCGGAAAAGATACCTGACATGAAAAAATGCATCAGATATCCAAAGACCTAAACTCTTGCTCTTCCTTTTATCAAATGGATTAAGCTTTTTCTTAAATATGTCATTATGTATTTTTTCAAATGTTTTTAAATATGTTTAAGCAATAAATATCTTAAGCCTCAGCCGTCTTTATTCTTTAGAATAGTTCATCGCCATGGAAATTATACTTTCAGATTCAACATGCCAGGGAACACACTTTCAAGTTCACCATGTTGGAGAACCCTAAATAGTCATCCCTAAAATGGTAAGTTAACTCTAAAAGGTTAAAGAATTTTTCTGAAATCACACTTTCAGATTCAGCATGTCAGGGAACACACTTACAGGTTCAACAAGTTGGAGAACCCTAAATAGTCACCCCTAAAAAGGTAAGTTAACCCTAAAATGTTAAAGAATTTTTCTGAAATCACACTTTCAGATCCGGCATGTCAGGGAACACACTTTCAGGTTCAGCATGTAGGAGAACCCTAAATGCTCATCCCTAAAAAGGCAAGTTAACCCTAAAAGATTAAAGAATTTTTCTGAAATCACACTTTCAGATTCAGCATGTCAGGGAACATACTTTCAGGTTCAGCATGTAGGAGAACTCTAAATGCTCATTCCTAAAAAGGCAAGTTAACCCTAAGAGGTTAAAGAATTTTTTGAAATCACACTTTCAGATTCAGCATGTCAAGGAACAAACTTTCAGGCTCAGCATGTAGGAGAACCCTAAATACTCATCCCTAAAAAGGTAAGTTAGCTCTAAAAGGTTAAAGAATTTTTTGAAATCACACTTTCAGATTCAGCATGTCAGGGAACACACTTTCAGATTCAGCATGTCAGGGAACAGACTTTCAGGTTCAACATGTTGGAGAACCCTAAATGATCATCCCTAAAAAGGTAAGTTAACCCTAAATGGTTAAAGAATTTCTCTGAAATTACATTTTCAGATTCAGCTTGACAGAGAAGTCATACATTACTTTTCAACTTCTTTCATATCTAAACACCAAATTTTTCGCAATGAAAAATAAATATATTACAGATCAATTCTAATTTTTCCTGAGAAAATAAAAAGGTTCCACTTCTGTTCTTAATTTCTCAAAGACATAAGAAATTTAAAGTTCTGTTCTAACTTTTTAGATAGAAGATAGGAAATGTCATACTATGATTGTCAATATATTCAATGAAGATAAAAAGTTTCACTTTAATTCTAAACTTTCTTAAATTCAGTTTCGATTTTTTCTCAAAGAGATGAAAAAAATTTAAAGTTCTGTTCTAAATTCTTCATAGAAGATAGAAAAAGTTATACTTTGATCGCGAATATTTTCAATGAAGATAAAAAACTCCAGTGTGAATATTTTCACTAAAGACAAAGTTGTACTTCAATTTTAAATTTTCTAAACGAAGTGAAGAAAAGTTCAACTTCTCTTCTGAATTTTCTCAATCAAAAAGAGATTAGTTATTGATCAATTCTATTTTTCTAAATAATATAAAAAGGTTCCACTTCAATTCAGATTTTTCCCCAAAGACATAAATTTAAAGTTTTCATCCAAATTTTTTGTAGAAGATATAAAAAGTTACACATTGATCTTGAATATTTCACTATGAAGATAAGGAGCTCCACTTTAATTCTGAGATTTTTCCAAAGACTTAAACAAATTTAAAGTAATGTTCTAATTTTTAGTGTAGAAGATAGGAAAAGTTATACTATGAATGTGAATATTTTCCAGGAAGATAAAAAGCTTCATTTTATTTCTAATTTTCTCAACAAGGTGAAGAACAGTTCAAGTTCTCTTCTGAATTTTCTCAATGAAAAAAAGAAATAAGTTACTGATCAATTCTATTTTTTCCAGAGAAAATAAAAATTTTCCACTTCAGTTCAGATTTTCCCAAAGAGATGGAAAAATTTAAAGTACTGTTCCAAATTTTTCATAGAAGATAGAAAAAGTTATACTTTGATCATGAAAACTCAACTCAATTCCGTATTTTATTAATGAACTTACAATTCAATTCTAATTTCTCCAGAGAAAAATAAAAATCTTCCACATCAGTTTTAAGTTCATCAAGACATAAAGAAATTTAAAATTCTATTCTAAATTTTTCCGTAGAAGATAGAAAAAGTTTTTATATCTTTTCAGAACAAGTTCTTTTCTTAATTTCCACCCTAAGCCAATTTTACAACTTGAACTACTCATTCTGTTCACACACAACTCTACTTTATGGCTTTTTGAATACCCAACACCAAGCAATACTTTCAAAAGGCTTTTTTATATCCTTTCAGAACAAGTTCTTTTCTTAATGTCCCCCTGAATCAATTTTACAACTTGAATTTTTATATCTTTTCAGAACAAGTTCTTTTCTTAATTTCCCCCCTAAACCAAATTTAAAGCTTGAAGTACTCATTCTTTTCACCCACAACTCTACTTTATGGCATTTTGAATACCCCAACACCAAGCAGAGTTTACACAACAAAGTGAAGAAAAAGTTCAAGTTCTCTTCTGAATTTTCTCAAAGAAAGGAAAAAAGTTATAGTCCAATTCTTTCCAATTTTTATAGTCCAATTTTTTCCAAAGAAAATAAAAAATTTCCGACTTTTCTAATACATTCTAAGCGTTGACATACTAACGTATCCTAAAATAATAGAAATATAACAAAGTAATGCATAAAATATTTTTATTGAAATAACAACATGTAGAATATTAAAATAAAAGACACTAAACTACATACATTATTAGACACTTTTAATATTATTGAGCCACTTTGAACATTTTTGATTCTGATCCAATAAAATAAATCATTAGATTCTCTCTTGACACTAAAGTTACTCACTTCTCTTAGCTCATAATCCCCTTGGATAATAATCATTATTCCATTCTTAGTCATATACAATTTTTACTGGGATGTCACATACAGGTTTAATACACATTTAATCCTTGCAATTATTTAATTCAATGACCATATGATCTTTGGTAGTAATAATGTTCACTTATACTTTATTCTCCATTAATTTATCTTGGCATTCATTAGTGATATTGGCTGCCAATGCTCTTTTTATTTTGACTGTGATTTCAATGTCTATTATCACATTATTTTTACAGAGGTAACAGTTCTGGCACGTTGACAAGATATGATTTATGATGTTGGTACAGCAGTATGCACGTCTTCTTTTTCCCTTTGCTTTCATTCGAATGCTAACACCGGAAAGATGACGATAAGATCTATCAACAGCTAACATGTTACCAGAACTATTAGCTAGAAATTGTCCCTTTTCATCAACTATTATTTTTATGTTAGCATTCTCTTTGAGTACTAAATTCTCTGGAAATGATACTTTCTTATTTCCGCCAATTGACATACGGAAATTCTTGAGTACTCCAAAGGAATTTAACTCCTCACTTTCATGACAACGTAGGCATACATTCTCAATAAGATCTCCACAACTACTTTTTTCATAGTTCAAATATGTCTCTATGTCAGCATTCAAGGCAACGATGACTTTATCATGCATACACGCACTTTTCGAATAATTCATTTTCACTTCTTTTTAAATATGATGTCGATGTTTATACGTTTAATGGATGAAAATTACTAATCCAATGCATGCATTAAACTAGATAGGCTCGATAACCTACCATGGAGTACCACTGGAAAAGCCACTTCCAATGTGAGAGCAAGCAAAGAGTACGATCGCTATAGCGCAAGCATATTTCATGTTGTCATAGATGGCAGCACACCCGCTCAGACACACACTCATAGTAAGAAACAGGCAAAAGGTAGTTTATTTTTGTTTCACTTAGGTTAGGTTAGATTAGGTGAGAGACAGGTAAAAAGTTAGGTTAATTTAGGTTCACTTAGAGGGACGCACCACTCTAACTGAACCTAAATTAACCTAACTTTTTACCTGTCTCTCAGAAAAAAACTCAGGGAAATTAAGAAAAGAACTTGTTCTGAAAAGATATAAAAACTTTTTCTATCTTCTACGGAAAAATTTAGAATAAAACTTTAAATTTCTTTATGTCTTGATGAACTTAAAAACTGATGTGTAAGATTTTTATTTTTTTGTGGAGAAATTAGAATTGAATTGTGTGTTCTTAAATAAAATTCGGAATTGAGTTAACCTTTCATGATCAAAGTATAACTTTTTCTATCTTCTATGAAAAATTTGGAACAGTACTTTAAATTTTTCCATCTCTTTGGGAAAATCTGAACTGAAGTGAAAAATTTTTATTTTCTCTGGAAAAAATAGAATTGATCTGTAACTTACTTCTGTTTTTAATTGAGAAAATTCAGAAGAGAACTTGAACTTTTCTTCACCTCGTTGAGAAAATAAGAAATAAAATGATGCTTTTTATTTTCCTGGAAAATATTCACATTCATAGTATAACTTTTCCTATCTTCTGCACTAAAATTTAGAGCATTACTTTAAATTTGTTTATGTCTTTGGTAAAAATCTCAGAATTAAAGTGGAGCTCCTTATCTTCATAGTGAAATATTCACGATCAATGTGTAACTTTTTATATCTTCTACAAAAAATTTGGATGAAAACTTTAAATTTATGTCTTTGGGGGAAAATCTGAATTGAAGTTGAACCTTTTTATATTATTTAGAAAAATAAAATTGATCAATTACTAATTTCTTTTTTATTGAGAAAATTCAGAAGAGAAGTTGATCTGTTCTTCTTCATTTCGTTGAGAAAATTTAAAATTGAAGAACAACTTTGTCTTTCGGGAAAATATTCACACTGGAGTTTCTTATCTTCATTGAAAATATTCACGATCAAAGTACAACTTTTTCTATCTTCTATGAAAAATTTAGAACAGAACTTTAAATTTTTGTTTATCTCTTTGAGAAAAAATCGAAACTGAATTTAAGAAAATTTAGAATTAAAGTGAGACTTTTTATCTTCATTGAAAATATTCACGATCATAGTAAGACTTTTCCTATCTTCTATGTAAAAATTTAGAACAGATTTTAAATTTTGTATGTCTTTGAGAAATTAAGAACTGAAGTGGAACCTTTTTATTTTCTCAAGAAAAAATTAGAATTGATCTGTAATATATTTCTTTTTCATTGCGAAAGTTTGGTGTTTAGATATAAAAGAAGTTGAAAAAAATGTATAACTTCTCTGTCATGCTGAATCTGAAAATGTAATTTCAGAGAAATTCTTTAACCACTTAGGGTTAACTTGCCTTTTTAGGGATGAGCATTTAGGGTTCTCCAACATGCTGAAGTTTCAATTTCCTTGGTGATATTAGAGATCTCCTTCTTATTCTCAATTTCATTTAATAGATCACGGGCATATTTATTCCATTCTAGGGCTAGTCGATGTCCCCTTGGCACTTCTACTGCAACCTTGAATGTCCAAGGGAGAGATTTCATTGAGGGCGCGGTGATTTGAAAAGGGACAGGGGACTGGTATTGAACGCTTCTGGATGCGTCAGCTATCTCCAAACGCTGCACGGGGGTTGGGTCGGTGCCCCTAGCCTTCTTTTCATGAGGGGAGCAATGCTCATAATTGTCCTTAAGAAAAGAAAAAAATTAGTAAGGAATAATGGTTCCCTTTTTACAGAAGAAAAATTAGTACCCCCCCCCCCCAACAACATTTTTTTTAAAAAGATTTTATTAAAGATAAGGCCCCCCCCCCCCCCCCTTTTCAGCAAAGAAAACAGTTAGGTAAAAATGCTATTCAATTTACGCATAATAAAGCCATGTATCTTTTCTTAGAAATCCCGGCCCCTTACTTTTCATGCGAAGAAACACTTTGTTTTCACTTTACAATGAAGGTGTTAGAAGCGAGGCATTGCAACCCTAAACCCCCCCCCCATATAAACACTGAGTACTCAAAATGGAAAATGAATATTACATGAAACTGACACACATCCCCTCTTAACAATCCCCCTCCCCTCTTTTTACAGAAGAAAGTCCCTCTCCATTTTCAGTAAAGCAAAAGTAAAATTTGTGATGAAGAAGCTATGATATTAACTTGATCAAAAAGTATCCTTTTTCCAGTGAAACCCTTGGTTAAGCCGCTAACGTAAGGATTAAGAAGCCGGATGTACTTTAAAAGGGTGACAGTAATTATCACCTATTTAAAACTTTGCGACAAATCTGTAAGTCAAACCATAGCGGCTTAATAGCTAAGGGATTGACAGAAAGTTGGCTGTCAAAAGGAGAGTTCAAAAACATTGTTATTTCCATTGGAAGAATTAAATTCAAAAACCGAGGGGGGGAGGGGAGGTTTGCATGGTAAAAAAGAACCTATTTTACACTTTCTAGCAAGTATAAACAACATATAGTGGAGTTTGTATTGTGTGTGTCTGGGGGGGAGGGGGGACCTGAATTTACTGGAGGGTGACTATGTAAAATAATTTTATTTGAAAATAAAGTATGAAAACTTACTAAACAGAACTCACATTATAAATCACTGTAGCCAATGCTTCCAACTCATCAATATTCAATGTTTCATCCATTGTGTCTTGGAACTTTCTGATAGTTTAATCACAATGCATGTCCGTTATATACGAAATCTCAAGGGCAAATTGTGATGTAATGGGAAACCATATGTAACCGACTCCCTGATTGGCTTAGAAGGAGATGTACCGACTCTCTGATTGGCTTAGAAGGAGATGTAACCGACTCTCTGATTGGCTTAGAAGGAGACACGTGATCCTGTTTCCCTTTATCGGATCAATAAAATTCCCCCGCCGATTATGTAATCAATTTCTCAGAAATTCACTTGTCCTAGTCGATTATGCAATCAATTTCTCGGAAATCCACTTCCCCCGCGGTTACGCAATCAATTTCTCAGAAATTCACTTGTCCTAGTCGATTACGCAATCAATTTCTTGGAAATTCACTTCCCCCTCGGTTACGCAATCAATTTCTGGGAAATCCACTTGTCCTAGTCGATTACGCAATCAAGTTCTCGGAAATTCACTTCCCCCTCGGTTACGCAATCAATTTCTCGGAAATTTACTTCCTCCCTCGGTTACGAAATCAATTTCTCGGTAATTCACTTGTCCTAATCGATTACGCAATCAAGTTCTCGGAAATTCACTTCCCCCTCGGTTACGCAATCAATTTCTCGGAGATTCCCTTGTCCTAGTCGATTACGCAATCAATTTCTCGGAAATTCACTTCCCCCTCGGTTACGCAATCAATTTCTCGGAAATTCACTTCCCCCCTCTTGTCCTAGATCAATACATCTCTCCCTCACCGTCAATGCGCATGTGCAAACTTCACCCCCGGTGTCATAACACCTAGACGAACAACAACAAATCAATTGACCTTGACCCCATTAGACTCGATCGATAATCCTTGAATAAATTATAGCCCGTCAGCGTTAGACTAAATTATAAATGGCAGCACGGTGTTAGC
Source organism: Artemia sp. Kazakhstan ARC1039 (assembly GCA_029168905.1). Lineage (NCBI taxonomy): Eukaryota > Metazoa > Arthropoda > Branchiopoda > Anostraca > Artemiidae > Artemia > Artemia sp. Kazakhstan ARC1039. The sequence continues at coordinate 37,853 of JAQQPU010002892.1, read as the reverse complement.
CCAGGACCTCATGATAGCTTTCTACTAATAAGGAGACACTAACAATGAGATATTACTGAGAAAAAAAAGGCGACGCAAATTTACAAGGTTTTATTTGCTTTCTTAAAGCAGGAAGTGTTGTAGATTTCAGACTGGCACAGAATTGATCAATAACTAATTTCTTTTTTATTGAGAAAATTCAGAAGAGAAGTTGAACTTTTCTTCACTTCGTTGAGAAAATTTAAAATTGAAGTACAACTTTGTCTTTCGGGAAAATATTCACACTGGAGTTTCTTATCTTCATTGAAAATATTCACGATCAAAGTACAACTTTTTCTATCTTCTATGAAAAATTTAGAACAGAACTTTAAATTTTTTTTCATCTCTTTGAGAAAAAATCGAAACTGAATTTAAGAAAATTTAGAATTAAAGTGAAACTTTTTATCTTCATTGAAAATATTCACAATCATAGTATGACTTTTCCTATCTTCTATGTAAAAATTTAGAACAGATTTTAAACTTTTTATGTCTTTGAGAAATTAAGAAATGAAATGGAACCTTTTTATTTTCTCAGGAAAAAATTAGAATTGATCTGTAATATATTTCTTTTTCATTGCGAAAATTTGGTGTTTAGATATAAAAGAAGTTGAAAAAAATGTATGACTTCTCTGTCATTCTGAATCTGAAAATGTAATTTCAGAGAAATTCTTTAACCATTTAGGGTTAACTTACCTTTTTAGGGATGAGCATTTAGGGTTCTCCAACATGTTGAACCTGAAAGTGTGTTCCCTGACATGCTGAATCTGAAAGTGTGATTTCAGAAAAATTCTTTAACCTTTTAGAGTTAACTTACCTTTTTAGGGATGATTATTTAGGGTTCTCCTACATGCTGAACCTGAAAGTGTGTTCCCTGACATGCTGAATCTGAACGTGTGATTTCAAACAAATCTTTAACCTTTTAGGGTTAACTTGCCTTTTTAGAGATGAACATTTAGGGTTCTCCTACATGCTGAACCTGAAAGTGTGTTCCCTGACATGCCAAATCTGAAAGTGTGATTTCAGAATTTTTTTTTAATGTTTTAGGGTTAACTTGCCTTTTTAGGGATAAGCATTTAGGGTTCTCCTACATGCTGCACCTGAAAGTGTATTCCCTGACATGCCGAATCTGAAAGTGGGATTTTAGAAAAAATCTTTAACCTTTTAGGGTTAAGTTACCTTTTTAGGGGTGACTATTTAGGGTTCTCCAACTTGAAGAACCTGAAAGTGTGTTCCCTGACATGCTGAATCTGAAAGTGTGATTTCAGAAAAATTCTTTAACCTTTTAGAGTTAACTTACCTTTTTAAGGGTGACTATTTAGGATTCTCCAACATGGTGAACTTTAAAGTGTGTTCCCTGGCATGTTGAATCTGTAAGTATAATTTCCATGGCGATGAACTATACTAAAGAATAAAGACGGCTGAGGCTTAAGATATTTATTGCTTAAATATATTTAAAAACATTTGAAAAATTACATAATGACATATTTAAAAAAAGCTTAATCCATTTGATATGATGAAGACCAAGAGTTTAGGTCTTTGGATATCTGATGTATTTTTCCATGTCAGGTATCTTTTCCGGTACCCATTGAGCGAAATATCTAACTTCATCTTCCTGGTCATGTACTGAATGCAGGTATTTCTCACATTTGAAGTATTCGAAATTGAATAATGCCATGTTTTTATCACATTTCTCTAGTAAGAGTTTATCAGTTGGCAAGTTTCCCTTAACATAAACAGCTTGGACACCGAAAAAATTGCATATTTCCTGAATTTTCTCTTGTATATGTTTTATTTTATAGCCATTTTCATTACGTGGTCTTATGGTTTTAACGTAAAAGTCGTTTCGATTTATAAAATTTAGTGTTGGACTCCATCTGTTTTTCTCGTACTTATACATATTGTATCTGACGTTCCATTTATAGCTATGAATTTCACGCCGTTGATCTTCTAGAAGTAAGAAAGCTGCTTCGAAAATAATGCCAGTTGAGGAATATTTCAGACCAATATATTCTGTGTCAATCACACCAAACATTATTATATCTGAGAAAAAAGGGCTTAAATTAAATAAATATGTAATGCTTCTGAAACTCTAACAAATACAGCTCACTTTCTTAGAATAAATCATTTTCACTTAAGGAGGTTGGGTAACATTAAATCTACACTTAAAAACTACTGCTTTGCACAACTAAAAATAAATTATAAATTTAACAGCGGAAAAAAGTTAATGTGAGTTGTTGCCCTCCGTCCCTTAAAGACACTCCCTCCTCCTCTGGAGTCCTCTTCTCACATTTTCCCTTAAATTGAGCGGTGTTATTGTTTTTTATTTTGTTCTTTTATAACTCATTTCATGTTTTTCATCATTTACATTGTTCAGTCGGAAAACGATCCAGCGGAAAAAAAGTCAATGTTGAGCTGTTGACCAAAAAACTGTCCTCCGTCCCTTAAAGACACTCCCTCCTCCCTGGAGTCCTCTTCTCTCATTTTCCCTTAAATTACACGTGTTTTTTTTTATTCTTTTATAGCCCATTTCCTGATTTTCATAATTTGTATTGTTCAGTCTGAAAACGATCCAGCAGAAAAAAATTTAATGTTGAGCTGTTGACCAAAAACTTATCTCCGTCCCTCAAAGACACTCTCTCCTCCACCGGAGTCCTCTCCTCTCATTTTCCCTTAAATTGCAATGGTTATCGATTTTTATTTTATTCTTTTATAACCCATTTCATGTTTTTCCCCATTTACAATGTTCAGTTTGAAATCGATCTAACCTAACCTTTATCAGTAAGTGGGGTGGCGTTCATTTTCCATGAAGTTTCTGGTAGATAACAAATATTGAATTTGGTTATCAGGTTTTTATCCCGTATTGAGTCAGTAGTCATCTGAATAAATATATTAAAATAGGGAAAGTGTCTCATAAAATTTTCAAACCTCGACCCTTAAGCCTATAAAAATAATAATAATAAATATATGAAACTTTATTTCTGAAATCTATAAAACAATGTCTTTAATTTCCTTGGTGATATTAGGGATCTCCTTCTTATTGTCAATGTCATTTAATAGATCACGGGCATATTCAATCCATTCTAGGGCTAGTCGATGTCCCCTTGGCACTTCTACTACAACCTTGAATGTCCAAGGGAGAGACTTCATAGAGGGCGCGGTGATTTGAAAAGGGACAGGGGACTGGTATTGAACGCTTCTGCATGCATCAACTATCTCCAAACGCTGCACGGGGGTTGGGTCGGTGCCCCTAGCCCTCTTTTCATGAGGGGAGCAATGCTCATAATTGTACTTAAGAAAAGAAAAAAATTAGTAAGGAATAATGGTTCCCTTTTTTACAGAAGAAAAATTAGTACCCCCCGTAACCATAATTTTGTCTAGAAAGCATTTATCGCAAAGAATCTCCCACCCCCCCCCTTTTCAGCAAAGCAGACAGTTAGGTAAAAAAAAGGTTATTCAATTTACGCATGATAAAGCTATGTATCTTTTCTTCGAAATCCCGGCCCCTTACTTTTCATGCGAAGAAACACTTTGGTTTCACTTTACAATGAAGGTGTTAGAAGCGAGGCATTGCAACACTAACCCCCCCCCCATATAAACACTGGCGAATTGTGATGTAATGGGAAACCATATGTAACCAACTCCCTGATTGGCTTAGAAGGAGATGTAACGACTCTCTGATTGGCTTAGAAGGATATGTAACCGACTCTCTGATTGGCTTAGAAGGAGACACGTGATCCTGTTTAACTTTATCGGATCAATAAAATTCCCCCACCGATTATGTAATCAATTTCTCAGAAACTCACTTGTCCTAGTCGATTATGCAATCAATTTCTCGGAAATCCACTTCCTCCTCGGTTACGCAATCAATTTCTCGGAAATTCACTTGTCCTAGTCGATTACACAATAAATTTCTTGGAAATTCACTTCCCCCTCAGTTACACAATCAATTTCTCGGAAATCCACTTGTCCTAGTCGATTACGCAATCAAGTTCATGGAAATTCACTTCCCCCTCGGTTACGCAATCAATTTCTCGGAAATTTACTTGTCCTAGTCGATTACGCAATCAATTTCTCGGAAATTCCCTTCTCCCCTCGGTTACGCAATCAATTTCTCGGTAATTCACTTGTCCTAATCGATTACGCAATCAAGTTCTCGGAAATTCACTTCCCCCTGAGTTACGACATCAATTTCTCGGAAATTCACTTGTCCTAGTCGATTACGCAATCACATTCTCGGAAATTCACTTCCCCCCTCTTGTCCTAGATCAATACATTTCTCCCTCACCGTCAATGCGCATGTGCAAACCTCACCCCCGGTGTCATTACACCTAGACGAACAACAACAAATCAATTGACCTTGACCCCATTAGACTCGATCGATAATCCTTGAATAAATTATAGCCCGTCAGCGTTAGACTAAATTATAGATGGCAGCACGGTGTTAGCCCAGCTGCTCATGATAGCTTTCTACTAATAAGGAGACACTAACTATGAGATATTACTGAGAAAAAAAAGGCGACAAAAATTTACAAGGTCTTATTTGCTTTCTTAAAGCAGGAACTGTTGTAGATTCCAGACTGGCACAGAATTGATCAATAACTATTTTTTTTTTTTATTGAGAAAATTCAGAAGAGAAGTTGAACTTTTCCTCACTTCGTTGAGAAAATTTAAAATTGAAGTACAACTTTGTCTTTCCGGAAAATATTCACACTGGAGTTTTTTATCTTCATTAAAAATATTCACGATCAAAGTATAACTTTTTCTATCTTCTATGAAAAATTTAGAACAGAACTTTAAATTTTTTTTCATCTCTTTGAGAAAAAATCGAAACTGAATTTAAGAAAATTTAAAATTAAAGTGAAACTTTTTATCTACATTGAAAATATTCACGATCATAGTATGACTTTTCCTATCTTCTATGTAAAAATTTAGAACAGATTTTAAATTTTTTATGTCTTTGAGAAATTAAGAACTGAAGTGGAACCTTTTTATTTTCTCAGGAAAAAATTAGAATTGATCTGTAATATATTTCTTTTTCATTGCGAAAATTTGGTGTTTAGATATAAAAGAAGTTGAAAAAAAATGTATGACTTCTCTGTCATTCTGAATCTGAAAATGTAATTTCATAGAAATTCTTTAACCATTTAGGGTTAACTTACCTTTTTAGGGATGAGCATTTAGGGTTCTTCAACATGTTGAACCTGAAAGTGTGTTCCCTTGCATGCTGAATCTGAAAGTGTGATCTCAGAAAAATTCTTTAACCTTTTAGAGTTAACTTACCTTTTTAGGGATGAGTATTTAGGGTTCTCCTACACGCTGAACCTGAAAGTGTGTTCCCTGACATGCTAAATCTGAAAGTGTGATTTCAAAAAATTCTTTAACCTTTTAGGGTTTAACTTGCTTTTTTAGAGATGAGCATTTAGGGTTCTCCTACATGCTGAACCTGAAAGTGTGTTCCCTGACATGCCAAATATGAAAGTGTAATTTCAGAAAAATTCTTTAACCTTTTAGGGTTAACTTACCTTTTTAGGGGTGACTATTTAGGGTGCTCCATCTTGTTGAACCTGAAAGTGTGTTCCCTGACGTACTGAATCTGAAAGTGTGATTTCAGAAAAATTCTTTAACCTTTTAGAGTTAACTTACCTTTTTAAGGGTGACTATTTAGGGTTCTCCAACATGGTGAACTTGAAAGTATGTTCCCTGGCATGTTGAATCTGAAAGTATAATTTCCATGGCGATGAACTATTCTAAAGAATAAAGATGGCTGAGGCTTAAGATATTTATTGCTTAAACATATTTAAAAATATTTGAAAAAATACACAATGACATACTTTAAAAAAAGCTTAATCCATTTGATATGATGAAGACCAAGAGTTTAGTTCTTTGGATATCTGATGCATTTTTCCATGTCAGGTATCTTTTCCGGTACCCATTGAGCGAAATATCTAACTTCATCTTCCGGGTCATGTACTGAATACAGGTATTTCTCACATTTGAAGTCTTCTAAATTGAATAATGCCATGTTTTTATCACATTTCTCTAGTAAGAGTTTATCACACCGAAAAAACTGCATATTTCCTGAATTTCCTCTTGTACATGTTTTATTTCATAGCCATTTTCATTACGTGGTCTTATGGTTTTAACGTAAAAGTCGTTTCGATTTATAAAATTTAGTGTTGGACTCCTTCTGTTTTTCTCGTACTTATACATATTGTGTGTGACGTTCCATTTATAGCTATGAATTTCACACCGTTGATCTTCTAGGAGTAAGAAAGCTGCTTCGAAAATAATGCCAGTTGAGGAATATTTTAGACCAATATATTCTGTTTCAATCACACCAAACATTATTATATATGAAAAAAAGGCTTAAATTAAATAAATATGTAATGTTTCTGAAACTCTAACAAATACAGCTCACTTTATTAGAATAAATCATTTTCACTTAAGGAGGTTGGGTAACATTAAATCT
>JAQQPU010002892.1:0-30966 GCA_029168905.1 Artemia sp. Kazakhstan ARC1039 | reverse complement strand
GGGGGGGGGGGGTACCTGAATTTACTGGAGGGTGACTATGTAAAATAATTTTATTTGAAAATAAAGTAGGAAAATTTACTAAACAGAACTCACATTATAAATCACTGTAGCCAATGCTTTCCAACTCATCAATATTCAATGTTTTATCCATTGTGTCTTGGAACTTTCTGATAGTTAAATTACAACGCTTGTCCGTTATATACGAAATCTCAAGGGCGAATTGTGATGTAATGGGAAACCATATGTAACCGACTCCCTGATTGGCTTAGAAAGAGATGAAACCGACTCTCTGATTGGCTTGGAAGGAGTTGTAACCGACTCTCTGATTGGCTTAGAAGGAGACACGTGATCCTGTTTCCCGTTATCGGATCAATAAAATTTCCCCACCGATTATGTAATCAATTTCTCAGAAATTCACTTGTCCTAGTCGATTATGCAATCAATTTCTTGGAAATCCACTTCCCCCTCGGCTACGCAATCAATTTCTCGGAAATCCACTTGTCCTAGTCGATTACGCAATCAATTTCTCGGAAATTCACTTCCCCCTCGGTTACGCAATCAATTTCTTGGAAATCCACTTTTCCTATTCGATTACGCAATCAAGTTCTTGGAAATTCACTTCCCCCTCGGTTACGCAATCAATTTCTCGGAAATTCACTTGTCCTAATCGATTACGCAATCAAGATCTCGGAAATTCACTTCCCCCTCAGTTACGCAATCAATTTCTCGGAAATTCCCTTGTCCTAGTCGATTACGCAATCAATTTCTCGGAAATTCACTTCCCCCTCGGTTACGCAATCAATTTCTCGGAAATTCACTTGTCCTAGTCGATTACGCAATCAAATTCTCGGAAATTTACTTCCCCCCTTTTTTCCTAGATCAATACATCTCTCCCTCACCGTCAATGCGCATTTGCAAACTTCACCCCCGGTGTCATTACACCTAGACGAACAACAACAAATCAATTGACCTTGACCCCATTAGACTCGATCGATAATCCTTGAATAAATTATAGCCCATCAGCGTTAGACTTAATTGTAGATGGCAGCAGGGTGTTAGCCCAAGAGCTCATGATAGCTTTCTACTAATAAGGAGAGACTAACAATGAGATATTACCGAGAAAAAAAAGGCGACACAAATTTACAAGGTTTTATTTGCTTTCTTAAAGCAGGAAGTGTTGTAGATTCCAGACTGGCACAGAAACAGGGAGGGGGGTTGAGATAGACCCCCTCATAAAGTTTTAAATTTTTTTAAAGTACTGGGCACTTCTTATAGATTTTATAAAGTGTTTGTTTTACGATATTATTAAAGCTCTTGCATACGCATCTAGTTCCAGGGGACAATAGTTAATAATAAATCCTAGCACTCTACCATGATTCTGTTCCAAGATTTATTTTTAGTTGTTTAGACAAAACGATAATTGGTCAATTATTATTAATTGTATTAATAATATAGACAAAATAATAATTGGTGATTTATTAGTGCTAAAATAAATACAATTTTAGTCCCTTTTAATTACTATATTTTTATTTTTATTTATCATTTTTTATTTTTATTTATTTTTTATTTTTTATTTTTTTTATATTTCAATTTTTATTTATCAATGTTTGAATAAGTGTTCACCGGAGGTATTTTGGGAAATTTTTAAAGCTAATTCATCTTATCACTGTTATGAGACTAGAAATGCGAATGACCTTGCATCGGAGCTCCGGAATACTCAACGTGCTGCGTTTCTGCCTCGTTTTGCGGGACCGGGGGTTTGGAATTCCCTCCCGGATGCTATTAGACAAGTTGATAATGTAAGCCAGCTCAAGAGTAGATTGAAGCGTTACCTTTTGGGTTATAATCTGAATGATTAGATTTTTGAATTTGATTAATGTTTGGTATGAAAATTGTTTGGACAGATAATGGTCGCATTTTCGCGAAATTACCCAGCCAAAGCGCACGGAGTCGGCTCTATAGCCTAGCTGATACTTATTGATTTTGTCATAGTTGATTTAGTTAGATGTATCTCTTTTTTTTTTTTTTTTTTTTTTTTTTTTTTTTTTTTTTTTTTTGAGTGTATGTTTTAAGGATGATATGTGATATTTCTCACTTGCGATTTCTAGAGTGTAATCCTTTTAGAGTAGGATATGTTCTTTATGTTGATTCAGTTCAAGTGCTGATTTTTCCCCGTAAAGAGATAGTTTTTATGTGGATGTAGAGCTTTATAATAATGGATTTGCAGCCATCGTAAACAAACCTTCGGGTTTTTGTAGATGGCCGCTGTAAATTTGTTTGTATTTTTTTATGTTAAATAAATTAATTTGAAATTTGAAATTTGAAATTATGTGGTGCACCATCATCTATATAATGATTTATTTTAATACTTCAGTTGTTATGGGCTACAGTTCGTTCCTTAATATAATATCCCTTATACATACCGGATTACAAACAGGAAAAAGCCTAAGGCTTTTTCTTAGTCGGAAGAGTAAGAGACGATCCTCAGTATGGTACCATACCCCAGATAAGCAACTTTTGAAAATATGCTTGCATTACTTTTCTTTCAACCTTTAACTTTTAGTTAAAGTTTTTTTCTTAGCTTTTAGTTACTATGTGCGGTGGTTTGTTCTTTACTAGGTTTCAGCTATATCTGATGAAACTTACTTAGTCTCCATTTATAATGAACTATACCGATCCATTCTCTAATATTAGCTTGTCGAAAGATAAACGTGTACGAATATTTCATTCACTTATTATGTCTTATATGGTCCGAGCTCAGGATGAAACATTACATTACAAAATTTTGCACTCGGTTGGTAATTGTTGTGTGAAGAAGATAAATTGAACCCTTTAAAGTGAGTTTATAACATGTCTGTGATTTTATGTCTGTGATATGTCTGTGAGTTATGTCTGTGATTTTTGAAGGTGGTTCTTACAGTATTGCCATCAAATAGTCAGTAAAAGGTTAAATGTATATTAATACCAATTTTGTCAAAGAATCTATAGAATCAAATAATTGGAATAGAAATATTTTGGACCACAATCAAATCTCCGAAATGATGCTAGAAAAAGCAAATTCATACTGAAGCTATGAGGATCGGCTTAGACGACTTTCGTCTAAATGCTTGACCCTATTTGACGACTTTTGATTCAAAAGCTGCAATGGAATGTCTGGCTCTAGTACTAAAAAGATTGGAACAGGGTCAGCAGTTGTTTTAGATTAAGTTTACTTTTGTTGAATAAGATCTGTTGCAAAAGACTTTACAAAATGGTCAAGAAGAACAGTTAAGTTTTATCTAAGACATTTAAAAAAGTAAATGAAAAAAAATACCATACCCTTGTTGAGAATGTAATCTGAGAAAGAAGTTTAAGCATGAAAAAAAACTGATTTTGGCACAACTTGTGCCTTTCGTTTCAGAGAACCAGAAAAAAACCTGAAAAGATCTTATTTGGCATTATTTATATTGGCCAACTCAGAATTGTAAGCTACTAATATTCAAGTATTGTAATTTGTTTATTTGAAGATTGTTTTCCTCTAATTTTGTATGGGAGGTTTGAACTGCTTCCTCAACTCTCAGCCTTGGTTTTTGCATTTTTTGCTCAGGCAAAAGGTGTCTGATAAAGATACTGCCGTCACGTCGTAGGAGTTATATTATTATGGTATGTGGGGAAAAAGCTAGTAGAAACATGTTGTTTTTCTGCAAATGTCCCGAAATAAGGCTAAAAAGCGTCTTAAGCAAGAAAACTGAAGAATGTCAGAAATATTGAGAAAAAAACACCAAAACTAGACTACCAAAAGAAAAACACGCTCACTACCTTTCAGTCACATAGATTTCGTTGTATCCTTGGCCCTTGCACGTCAAAACCAAAAATTAACGAAAAAGAAAAGATCACATTTTTCTAACTCCTCATCCTTATTCTTCAAATTTAAAAGCGTTTAATGGTTTTAATCTGTCTAGCCAATTCCTGTGAAAACGAAATATAGCTCTTGACTCGTTACCCTCAATTAGTTTTCACTGATTTCCCAATTAAAAAAGTATATATCTTACTTTTCAACTTTTCAGCATATCCCTTAACAACTAATAATTATGATAGTTTGAAAATATTCAATAGTATATTCCTGGTCGGAGGGTTTTACTATTTATACGATCCTTTATCGCCAGTAATTTAAATAGACAAATTATAAAATACATCTTTTCTTCCGCTCTTTATTTCTATTTCTCTACTACTGGCATATTTTAATCTATTAAAGTCAGAATCAGAGTTAAAAATTGCTCTTGGTTGAATATAAATTGAAAAAACTCCTTGTTCCTAAAACCACAGAATATGCTAAATAAAAAAAAAAGATACCATTAATTTTTTACTTTCAAAGTTTAAGCCAATTATTTATCTTTTCGCAAAGCATAATTTAAGAAGCAGTAATGTTAGAAGCTGGACCACTATACGGCGGTCCAGCAGATAAGCAAAAAGCCAGAGTTGCCGTGATGATGCCAAAGCAGACCCACAAGTCACTCAAAAAGTTGACTCCTCTATCACCGAGAATATTAACTGGAAGGTTTTTGGGAACACAAGCTAGACAGTGAATCTTTATATGCTACGCCCCTACAAATGAAGCCACTGACGAAGAAAAAGACAAGTACTATAGATCACTTGAAATTGGAATCTTGGAAGCTAGACCAAGACATAATTCCAAGATATGACGTTGTTTGCTTCCTTGGAGACTTTAAGGCTAAAGTAGGAAATGGCCGATCCTTAAGCCCACGAGTTCTTGGCCAACATGGTCTGGGTAAACGAAATGAAAATGAGGAGGTTCTAATTCATTTTGCCCTAGATAATATTAGAGACCACACTGCCTTTCCATGACAATAAATAAAAGTTCTTGAACCTTTATTTATCGTCATGGAAAGGCAGTCTGGTCTCCGAAATTATCTACGTCATATTTGTGGGGATTATTTGACCAAAATTGTTTATAGATATATATAAACTCAGAAAAAACATACAAATGTTATCAACCAGCAAGATTTTCTTCTACAATGAGAATTGTGCTGCCTTCACTAAAATTCAATTTGCATTTGGGCACTTTCTAGGAAGAAAAGTTTGAACGAAGCTTACATTTCAAGACTTTGTCACATTATTAAGGATAAGAGTAAAAAAAGAGCTTTAATAGTGAGAGATAAACTTTCCATGGAAAATCTAATATCAAAAAAGGTTAGTGTAAGTGACTTCTGTTTTATTCAACAAACAGGAAAAAATCACTTCAATCATGACTTTCGCCTTTCAAGAGAAAGATTGCTAAAAACGTTTTCGAAATTATCAACAAATAATGCGGTGGTACCTTCGTCAATTCTTAGACCAGGTGTGGTTAATTTATCATCCAGAACTTTAATGATACAAGGACAATGAGTGCTTGAAAAGGGTCCGAAATTTTGTTTTAAACCAGATAAATCCCCGTGGAAGATATTATCTCTTCAATAGAAACATCTTTGCATAAAAACACAAACCCAATAAAAGATGCTAGCTTAGTGTGAGCTTGTACCGTGAAAATCCTTTCAAATTTTGTATTGAAACCGGAATTTCCTAGTACGACCATCAAAGACACAAGAATTAAAAAAAAAACTTTAAAAGGATTGTTTAGTTACCATTACAAAAGCTGATAAGAGTAACACTTTTGTTGTCATGAATACTGAGGACTACGAATTAAAATTAAGAAGTTTATTAAATGATGAAAAAACATACAAGAAGCTATCGCATAATCCAATAGACTCTTTTACAAATAAGTTTAAGAACGAATTAAAGTGTTTAAAGACGAAGGAAAAATTACACCTCAACTTTATTACAATTGCCTGCCACTTAGCACCTTGTGCCCTAAATTATATGGACTTCCCAAAATTCATAAGCCTAACCTACCATTACGACCAATTGTGTCAAGTACAAGGTCACCAACAAGTGTTTTAAGCAAGTGGTCAGCGTCAATCTGTAAACCACTGTTGCCTACACAAGTTTCGTACATTAAGAATTCTTCGAATTTGGCTGAAAAACTGAAAAAAGTAGAAGTTTCTTCAAGTTCTTTGCTTTCTAGCTTCTACATTGTATCAATGTACACAAATATTGATGTAGAAGCAGCCAAAACCCTTCTAAAAAGGAAGCTGTTAAGAAATTTGGACTTGATTAGTGGCAAAACAGATTTGGAAGTTTTTGTAATTGTGTATTTAGTAAGGTTGTGTAATAAGTTATCTTATTTTTTTCAATTCAGAGGGGAGTTTTTGGAACAAGTATAGAGTTTAACTATGGGGGCCCCCTTATCTCATTTTTTAGGTAATATTTTTGTGGAGAATTTTGAAAGAACTGCGTTAGATTCATATTTTTTAAAACATGTTTTTTGGGGCCGGTATATGAATGAAATTGTTTTAGTATGGGATTATGGGGAGGAGGAATTAAAAGGATTTTTGGAACATCTTAATTGTTTGGAAGGGGATTAAAGTTTACTGTTGAATTAGAAGAGGATGGGAAACTTCCTTGTCTTGATTTCTCCTTTTAAAAAATGAAAATAGTCTGGATTCTAAATTTCACAGAAAACCGACAAATAACGATATTTTTTTGTCTTATAGTTCGGGTCACGCTCGCAAAGTAAAAATTGGCTTGATCATTTCTTAGCTGACCGGATCTTTAGTATTTGCTCTCCAAAATTTTTTTAAGGAGGATTTGTCTTTTCTAAGAAATAATTAAAAAAAAACTTTCCGAAAAATAAGTTTTTCAACGAAAAGTAAAGGCCATTTTAAACTTAAGCTCAACAGATACAAATACCTTTTAAAGTTCAAACTCAAAACGACCAGAAATTACTATTAAAGAATAAATGAAACCCAAAACGAGGATTTGTCTTTTCTAAGAAATAATTAAAAAAAAACTTTCCGAAAAATAAGTTTTTCAACGAAAAGTAAAGGCAATTTTAAACTTAAGCTCAACAGATACAAATACCTTTTAAAGTTCAAACTCAAAACGACCAGAAATTACTATTAAAGGATAAATGAAACCCAAAACGAACAGAAATTAAATAAACAATCATAGCAAAAACATACAACAAGTAATAATATAAATAAATAAAAAGATCTTAAAGCGAGTAATGCTTAGATTGAATATGAAAATCAAGCTTAAAAAGAAATAAAAATTTCCTATTGAATTATAAATGAAACTTAAAACGAACAGAAATTAAACATACAATCAATGCAAACAAACATACAATGGATATTAATGTAAATTAATGAATAAATCTCAAAACGAGTGAAACTTAAATTCAATATGCAAATCAAGCTTAAAACGAACGAAAATCACTACAAGCAAGAATTTGGGTGTGACCTGCTTCTCTCACTGTAAAAGTCTAAAATCTACTGCGTCATTGGCGCTTTGCTGAAAAGCAATTTTGTGACAAATGTTTTCTTTTGTACTTAATATTGAAAATAAACATTAAAATTATAGTAACATTTTAAACTGATGAGCTTTCAGCAATGAATATCATTATGCATCAAATATTCAGTTTAATTTATTAGCTCTTTTTAAAGTTGTTAAAGACGAGTACAGTTTCACTACAAAAAAGTGTTTGGATACTGCCTCCTTTCCTAACTGTAAAAAAAAAACCAAAAGCTTAACTGAAAACGAATTATATTACAAATATTTTCTTTTCCAGTTCTTACAGCATTGAAAATAAAAATACAATTACAGTGAGATAAATTCTTGGACTGATGGATCTTCCAACATTTAATATCATTATACATCAAATATTCAATTTTCATGTTGTTTATACTCTCCAAGACTGTTAAAGACGCATACAGTTTTTAGTAAAGCGCAGTAAGTTTTTAGTAAAGCGCAGTAAATGACGCAGTAGGGTTTAGACTTTTACAGTGAGAGAAGGAGGTCACACCCAAACTCTTGTTTGTAGTGATTTTTGTTCGTTTCAAGCTTGATTTGCATATTCAATTTATGTTTCACTCGTTTTAAGATTTATTTATTAATTTCCATTAATATCTATTGTATGTTTGTTTGCATTGATTGTTTATTTAATTTCTGTTCGTTTTAAGTTTCATTTATACTTCAATAGGAAAATATTTTTTTTTTGTTTTAAGCTTGATTTTCATATTCAATCTAAGCATTACTCGCTTTAAGATCTATTTATTCATTTATATTATTACTTGTTGTATGGTTTTGCTATGATTGTTTATTTAATTTCTGTTCGTTTTGGGTTTCATTTATTCTTTAATAGTAATTTCTGGTCGTTTTGAGTTTGAATTTTAAAAGGTATTTTGTATCTGTTGAGCTTAAGTTTAAAATGGCCTTTACTTTTCTTTGAAAAACTTATTTTTCGGAAAGTTTTTTTTTAATTAATTTTTGTTCGTTTATGATTCCAAAAAATTTCAACGAAATTCGTTATTTCAAAATCAAACTTTAAAAAAAAATCAAATATTCATCAAAGTATCAAAACTGGTATCAAAGTAACAATATCAAAGTGAAAAAATGGGTTTGTGTCAACCTCGGAGTTTTATTATCTGATGTTTGAACTATTTTTAGCAAAATTGCTATCTCAAAATTTTTATCGGATGGGTTTGGGGAAAAAGGGCATCTGGGGACTACTTAACAATCGGTCTCTTCTGACTCTTTAAAAGTGAACTAGAACTTTCTATTTTCAATCAAATGAGCCCTCTCTGAAGTTTATACGAGAATCCCTTCTATAAGAACCATATATATCCCCAGAGTATAACTTACAACGCCTGTCTCTGGACCCTGGGGGGTTGTGTCAACCCTGGAGTTTTAATATCTGATGGTTGAACTATTTTTAACAATATGGTCACCTCAAATTTTTATCAAATGGGTTTATCCATCCGTCTGAAACGAAATGAGGTTTGGCGTGAATGTTTTTCATTGACTACTTTTTCAATATTTTCTGAACAGATTGTCATAGGTCAATGCTCTACATTTGTGTTGATTCATTGATTTTAAATAACTTTTTTTTTCAAATGATTAATTAGTTATGAAACGATTAATTAGTTATGAAGTTTTTGTTATATGACCCTTGATTTTTTTTTAACAAAATGGCTACCTCAAAATTTTTATCTGATGTATCGGGGGAAAAGGTGGGAGGGAGGGGCTAGTTACCCTTGATCACTTTTGACTCTTAAAAACTAAACCAAAACTTCCAATTTGCAATCAATAGAGCCCTCTGTGAAGTTTATACGAGAATTCCTTCCAAAACTGCTATATATGCCCCCCCGAGTATAACTTATGATTAATTAGTATATATAATTTTTATAAATAATGATTAATTAGTTATAAAACGAATTATATTACAAATATTATGTTTGTGCAACATGTGTCGACCCCGGAGTTTTCGTTATCTGACGTTTGAACCTCAAAATTTTTATCTCATGTATTTTATGGAAAAAGGGCGTGGGGGTGGGGGGGGGGGGTTAGTTGCCCTTTGATCACTTTTGAATCTTAAAAGCTGGACTAGAACTTCCAATTTTCAATCAAATGAGGTCTGTCTGAAGTTTATACGAGATTCCCTTCCTGCCCCCGGGCCCTGGGGGGTTTTGTCGACACCAGAGTTTTGTTATTTAACCTTTCAACTATTTTAAAAAAAAATGGTATTTTTAACCCTTGCATATAAAGCAACTTTGGGGGGAAAATAATAAAAAAATATTGAAGCTATATAAGATTTTTTCATTCATTTATGTTTGCACCGGTTATCTTTATGTTTGTAAGATAGTTAATTTTAATTACTGTTCGTTCGGGTATTCGTTTATTCTTTAACAGTAATTTCTGGTCTTTTTAAGTTTTAACTATAATAGGAATTAATTTCTGTTGGTCCTGAGTTCATTATGGCTCTTTAATTTTCTTAGAAAGCTTATTTTTATGCAAGGTTTTTCTTAATTAATAATAATACAACATTGAAGCCTTATGGCCTTTGATATAGACAACTTAATTGCATGCCTCTGATAAATCAAACGTGACTTTTTCACGCAACAATGAATGGATCAAAAAAATAGCTTCAAAAGACAGTAGTTAGGCTATCTCATTTGTTGATGCAGAAAGAAAAGAATCGTTTTGATTAGACCATTTTTCGGATTTTTTGTGCCACAATAATTTAGCATTTATCGCAAAGTATGTATTTTAACCTTATTTTAAGTATGGCTGT
The DNA here is from genome assembly GCA_029168905.1 of Artemia sp. Kazakhstan ARC1039. Taxonomy (NCBI): domain Eukaryota; kingdom Metazoa; phylum Arthropoda; class Branchiopoda; order Anostraca; family Artemiidae; genus Artemia; species Artemia sp. Kazakhstan ARC1039. Next base: position 20,801 of record JAQQPU010002892.1, on the reverse strand, counting down.
AATTTTAAGTATTTTAGCATTTCCAGTTTGAGAGAATTTTTGGGAGTAACTGGGTAGAAAATTCTTTATCTAGTTCTTATTAGTGTATTTTGATGTGTCTTAACGTCCCTTGAAAATTTCTTGAAACTTTAACTTTCTTCCTATACAAAACTTTACCTTACTAAAGTCTTTGGGGTGGGGGCAGCGTAGTTGGCATAAAGAAGAAAACTTTAGCGTAGACAGTAGGAGAGGGGGGAGGTTGAGGTCTTTGAACTATTTAAAAAAATCTATCTCAAAGTTCTTATCGGATGGGTTTGAGGAAAAAAAGGCGTGGAGGGGTGGGGTGTTAGGTGCCCTCCAATCTCTTTTGACTCTTAAAAAGTGAACTAGAAGTTTCAATTTCTAATCAAATGAACCCTCTTTGAACTTAATACGAGCATACCTTCCATAAGACCCAGACATGCCCCCAGGGCATAAATTATAACGCCTGCCCCCGGGCCCTGGTGGGTTGTGTCAACATCGGAATTTTTGTTATATGAGCTTTGAACTATTTTTAACAAAAAAGGGTATCTTAAAATTTTAATTGGATGCATTTGGGAAAAAAGGATTTGGGGGGGATGGGGCTGGTTACCCTCCAATATTTTTGACGCTTAAAAAGTGAACTAGAACTTTCATTTACCAGTCAAATGATCCCTCTTTGAAGTTAGTACGAGCATCCCTTCCATAGGACCCATATATTGCCCCAGGGCATAACTTACAATGCCTGCCCCCGGGCCCTGGTGGGTTGTGTCAACACCGAAATTTTTGTTATATGATCTTTGAACTATTTTTATTCAAATAGCTATCTTAAAATTTTTAGTGGATATATTTGGGGAAAAAAAGGTTTGGGGGAGCTGGTTACCCTCAAATATCTTTCGACGGTTAAAAAGTGAACTAGAACTTTCAATTTTCAATCAAATGAGCCCTCTCTGAAGTTCATACGAGCATTCCTTCCATAAGAACCATATATGCCCCCAGGGCACGACTTATAACACTTGCTCCAGAAGACAGTTGGGGGAGCGTCCTGCTCAAACATATAATTTCCAGAAATTTCAACTACGTTGAACAAAACGGCTATATCAAAATTTTGATTGGATATGTCTGGGGAAATAGTGGGCGTGGAAGGGGTGTCAGTTGCCTTAGAATCACTTTCGACTATTAAAAAGGGAACTAGTCGTTTAAATTTCTTATCAAATGAGCCCTTTCTGAAGTTTCTACAACAATGTTGTCTATACAAAACCTTATAGGCCCCCAGGGCATAACTTACAACCCTTGCCCTGAGGGCTGTGGGGGAGTTGTCATCCTAAAAGACCTAATTTCCAGAACTTAAAACTACGTTTAATAAAATAACTGTCTCAAAATTTTGATTGGATGTGTTTGGGGAAAAGGTGGGCGTGAGAGGGGGGTTAGTTGCCCTCAAATCACTTTCGACTATGAAAAAGGGCACTAGCCCTTTGAATTTCCAATCGAATTACCCTTTTTTGAATTTTTTACGACAACGCCTTCTATAAAAACCTTATATGCCCCCAGGGTACAACTTAAAACCCTTGGCCTTGAGGGTTGTGGGGGAGTGTTCTCCTCTAAAAATATTTTCTATCTGGAAATCAACTACGCTGAACAAAATGGCTATCTCAAAATTTTGATTGAATGTATTTGGGGGAATGATGGGTGTGGGGGGCGGCTAGTTGCCCTCTAATCACTTTCGACTATTAAAAAGAGCACTAGCCCTTTGAATTTCCAATCAAATGAGCCTTTTTTGAAGTTTCTACGACAGCGCCTTCTATAAAAACCTTATATGCCCCCAGGGCAGAACTTAAAACCCTTGCCCTGAGGGTTGTGGGGTAGTGTCTTTCTCAAAAACATATTTTCTATCTGGAAACCAACTATGCTGAACAAAATGGCTATCTCAAAAATTTTTTTGGATGTGATTGGGGGAATAATGGGCGTGGGGGGGATAGTTGCCCCCCAATCACTTTCGACTAATAAAAAGGGCATTGGCCCTTTGACTTTCCAATCGAATGAGCCTTTTTTGAAGTTTCTACGACAACGCCTTCTATAAAAACCTTATATGCCCCCTGGGCATAACTTATAATCCTTGCCCTAAGGGTTGTGGTGGAGTGTCCTCCTCAAAAACATATTTTCTATCTGGAAATCAACTACGCTGAACAAAATGGCTATCTCAAAATTTTTATTTGATGTGTTTGGGAGAATGATGGGCGTGGGGGGGGATAGTTGCTTTCCAATCACTTTCGACTATTAAAAGGGGCATTGGCCCTTCGACTTTCCAATCGAATGAGCCTTTTTTGAAGTTTCTACGATAACGCCTTCTATAAAAACCTTATATGCCCCCTGGGCATAACTTATAACCCTTGCCCTAAGGGTTGTGGTGGAGTGTCCTCCTCAAAAACATATTTTCTATCTGGAAATCAACTACGCTGAACAAAATGGCTATCTCACAATTTTTATTGGATGTGTTTGGGGAAATAATGGGCGTGGGGGGGGATAGTCGCCCTCCAATCACTTTCGACTGTTAAAAAGGGCACTAGCCCTTTGAATTTCCAATCTAATGAGCCCATTTTGAAGTTTCTACGACAACTTCTTCTATAAAAACTTTATGTGCCCCCAGAGCATAACTTAAAACCCTTGCCCTGAGGGTTGTGAGGGAGTGTCCTCCTCAAAAAATATATTTTCTATCAACAAATCAACTACGCTGAAAAAAATGGCTATCTCAAAATTTTGATTGGATGTCTTTGGGGGAATGATGGGCATGGGGGGGGGCTAGTTGCCCTCCAATCACTTTCGACCATTAAAAAGGGCACTAGAACTCTCGATTTTCAATCGAATGAGCCCCTTTTGAAGTTTATACGATGATCCCTTCCATATGAAGTGCCTCTGGGAAAAAAATAATAATAAATAATAAAATATTGAAGCCGTATGGCAATTACTATAAGCAACGCTACAGCGTTGCCTCTGAAATACTAATACAACATATATCCCGAATGCTTAACTAACCAGACTTTTTCAAAGAGAAGAAAAAGGTTTCTAGAGATTTCTAAGGAAGTCTTGGAAACAACTCGGGAGGAGGATGTTTTTTGTTCCTTACCATATGTACCAGGGCTAAGTGAAAAACTTTAAAGAATTTTACAAAGTAATGGTCTAAAGGTAGCCTTAATGAGTAATACTACTTTGGGTAGTTTTCTAAGTTCTGGGACGGATCTAACTTCATTGGGGCAAGAAAGTGGGGTCTATCAGATCCCATGTACTTGCGGAAGCTGTGGGACGTACTAACCAGAATTTAGAAATAAGATTGTTACAGCATAAAGATTCTATTTCTTCGGCTTGAAAACAAGATTCTAAGTCTGAAGATTTTACTTCGGCCCATTCAGAGCATATTTTCAATTTTCCAGACCATTTTATTTTGTTCGATAATGTCTCTTTGATTTCTGGGGATCGGGGTTTAAAGCTAAATTTTCGTGTAGCTCTTGAAATAAAGAAAATCTTATTCAGGAACATTGCTTTGATTCGTGACACAGGTGAATTTGGGCTAAATTCTATCTACGATAATTTATTAAAATCGGACAGAGTAATGTTCAATTCGCCCAATGTAGTTGACCTCTGTTCAAGCGTTATATCATTGAACGCTAATGAACCGAATTCAAGAAGGCCAAGGAGGCTAGCTTCCATCTTTGCTTTGAAAAGAATTAGAGAATTAAACAATATGTAGTTTTACTTGATTTTGTATATAAAATATTGTTTTAAATTTTTTTAGTTTAGTTTTACTACTGATGACGGTCACTGCATATTGATGACGGTCTTGTGATGACGGTCACAAGACCAAAAGTATTTTTGTGAATTTCTATCACTTTTATCATCATCACTGTCTATTAAAAGGATTGTATCCCTATTTGAACTTTTATTTGTTGATTTTGGCCTAATGAATGACCTTGAAGTTCGTGGTTCTCTGTTTCCTTACAGACACGTAAACAAGTACTCTTGGACATCGCTAGATGGAATGACCAAAAATCAGACTGATAATTGCCTTATAAGCAGAAGATGGCGATCGAGTTTACAAGATGTTGAGGCCAATAAAGTAGCTGACAGATCTGATCATCACCTTATGATAGCCAAACTTTGTCTGAAAGTAAAGAAGATGTGCAACAAAAATCAGTCCTAAAACATGTTTTGACTCTGGGAAACTCCAGGACCAGACAGTAAAACAGGCATTAACAATGGAATTATACAATAGATTTGAAACTCTATTCATACCAGAGGAAGCTAAATTTGAAATATTATGGGAAGCCATGAAAGAATGCTACCAAGATATAGCAAAATCACCAATGGGCTTCCGTAGGAGCCCTAAGGACCAGTGGATATCCGAGCAAACTTGGTGACTAATAGATGAAAGAAAAAAGATAAGAATGTCTGTACTCCAACAACAAGTCCCTGATCGTCTTGTTTTCCAAAACGAGCAGTATAGAGCTCTTGACAGAGCTGTTCAGAAAAGTGCCTGTACAGATAAGTGAAACTTTCTAGAGCGTACAGCAATGGAGGCAGAAGACGCAGCAAAAACAGGAGACTCAAGAACTGTTTCCAGAATCACAAATGATATTATAGGGAAACGACCGACAAATAGATAAGGCCCTGTCAGAGATCCATCGGGGGTGCTGGTGACAGAACGGTGTGCAGTCAATGAGCTATGGGCTAATTATTTCGAAAGTTTACTAAATAGACCCGCCTCAAAAGAGCCCCTTGACATTCCAGAGATTCCCATCTTCTTCCTGAATATCAATACGGGTCCACCTTCTGCCAGTGAGATACTAGAAGCAGCAAAGAAACTGAAAAAATAGAAAATCTCCGGAACTACACCGCATATCTACACATATGAAGGGCATCAATATCCTCACCTGTCTTCATTTGTTCTTTACTATTCACTCGGATTTGGACAACGGCCAAAGTACCATCAGACTGGAAGCGCAGCACACTCATGGGGATACTAAAAAAAGGAGACACTAAGTCTCCAAGTCTCCCCATACTCTTTCTCGCAACTCTATTTTTTAAAAGAATAAAAAATTTAGCGTAAAGAGCAAGGTGTTGGGGAGAGGAAAACCCCTTTCATATATGGAATAATTTCTGTTCGTTTTAAGTTTTTGTGTCACTCCTTACTTTCAGTTAAAAAAAACTTGTTTTTCTTATTTAATTTCTGAACGTTTTTAAATTAATGCAGGATTTGATTATGGCTCACCGTACATGAATAATTAAAACAAAATTTGTATATTAATTTTATTTTTTTTAGCTAAATGGCTTTCTCGAAATTTGATTAATTTTATTTACGAACGTTTTTAATAGTAATTAATATACGTGATTTACAAATTAACTTACGTAACAAACTTCTATATTCGTATATTTTTATTAAGTATATTAGGAGGGCTCACCTCCCTAGTCAATACGTCGCTCTTTACGCTAAAGTTCAAATTTTTTCCAATTCTGTAAGAATGACCTCTTAATCACAAGGCCGTTAATTAGAATAAATAGGTCTTATGAAAGTACTAAAAAAAAACTTCAGCGTAAAGAGCGAGGTATTGACTAGGAGGCAAACCCAAGCGCATACGTAATAGATTTTGTTCGTTTCAAGTTTTGATGCTTAAAAGTTTTCAGTTGTGAAAACTTGTTTTTTGTATTTAATTTTTGACCGTTTTTTTAACGTTCATAAATTGCACCCCTTCCCCCGGGGACTGGGGATTAAGCCATCCTCAAAGACATAGTTATTATTTTTTTCGACCATGTTGAACAAAATGGCTATCTCAAAATTTTGTTCGAGTGACTTTGGGAAAAAAATGAACGTAGAAGGGGGCCTAGCTGCCCTTTATTTTTTTGGTCACTTTAAAGGGCACTAGAACTTTTAATTTAGATTCGAATGAGCCCTCCCACGATATTCCAGGACCCCTGGGTCTATACGGTCACCCCTAGGGAAAAAAAAACAAAAAAAAATAAACACGCACCCGTGATCTTTCTTCTGGCAAAAAATACAAAATTCCACATTTTCAAAGATAAGAGCTTGAAACCTCTACAGTAGGGTTCACTGATACGCTGAATCTGATAGTGTTCTATTCATTAAGGTTCTATGACTTTTAGGGGGTGTTTTCCCCTTTTTTTGAAAACAAGAGTAGTGTGCATATAATAATAATAATAATAATAATAACTTATTTTTGCCCTCTTTTGATATATTAAAAAGGCACTAGAGGAGTACAAACAAAGAGAGTGAAAAAGAAAAGAAAGAAACACAATTAGTTAACGAATACAGTACCAACATGTCTAACGATAAAAAAAAAGACAAACAAGTGGAAACTTCAATCAACACTGAAATACTGGACCTAACGATCTACCTAGCCGTATATAATAAAGTTTAAACGGAAAGTCTAATAAATTCCTATATCGGTCCTCAAATGGTAAACAAATCGTATCCTTCACAGAATAAATCCTATGGCTCATACGATATATATTAAAAAACAAAGAAATTAGACAATAGAGGCTTTTTTTGCTATAGATCCCTAGTAACGTCACGGCGACGTTGACACTCGACAATCTTGGGGCTTTCTTTTCCTTACTATATACTTAAACATACATATATAAACACATATACACATATATATACACACACATACACATATACACATACACATTTGTTACCCTTCTCCGCTACATTAACACAATAATGCTCTAGAGGAGTAATAAAAATAAAAAAAAAACACGAAAAATCATCAGCTCTACAACAAAGTGAAAACCACAACTGACGAGAAAAACAACTAAAACATAAAAGACTGCTCAGACCGGGGACTAAATGTTTATTCCACCGTATATAGAAGATGGTTGAGCGTAAAATCTAATATTTTCTTACAACGGTTTTCAAATCGAGCCGATAATTCTTCCGTCTTCTCAGATATATCAAAGACATGGTATTTTTTTTTTTTACAAATGTTTGAGCTACAGAACCATGGAGGAATGCCAAAAAAGAATTTAGCAAACCGATAAAATTGAACCCTATTTTGTTTCTTTTCTGTTGACGAAAAATTTTCCAAAAGGGAGTTAGAAAAAACACGTGCGGTGAAAACATGGAGTTGTAGAGCTTTCCTAATGTATACTTGTCAAATTGCCCTTTAACTTTTGCTAGCAAACCATATGTTTTGCGAATTTTTTTTTTCAACTCACTAATAACCAGAGTGCGTATCGCTCTTATCGATGACCCAAAATGAGCACCTAAATACTTGAGTGAATCAGACTTAGGAAAAGTGATCGAGCCTACTTTAGAGGATTCTGAATGTGTCTTTTCATTCGCGTTTACTATCATAAACTCAGTTTTCAACGGTTCAATAGCAAGCTCAATATTAGACAAACTAGCCTGAAGAGCCTCAAAAGCCTTTTCCATTCATGATAGGTTATCAGCAAGAAGAAGTATGTCATCTGCATACGAAAAGTGACTAATACCAATATGACTATCAATAATATAGGGTGGAATATTTCTCGTCGCAGTTCTAAGTACATTGTTGAATATTAATGGACTTAAAACCGAGCCCTGCTTTACCCCACTCTTTACAGGACTTGTCAAACCATCACTAGAACGGGCCCGGACTATTGAACTCTGGTACCAATTCCAAAGGAACGCGCAAATAAAGCCGCTAGTTCCGCTATTTAACAAAGCAACTAAAGATTGTGAATGCAAAATTGAATCAAAATCCTTAGTTATATCAACCGCGCATACATACATACTGTTCTTCACCATCTTGTGACGTATCATTATAGACAAGAACACACAATGTGCATTTTGGAATCCTAAACCTTGCCTGAAAACAAATTGATCATCCCCAAAATCACACTTTTCGCGCAGAAACAGGCAAATTCCTTTTTAAGTGACATGGTAAGAACAGAACTTACGGTTATAGGTCTATATGAATTGCATAGCGTGGAATTGTTATTCTTTTTAGACACACATATAACTAGCCCTTCACATAAATTCTTAGGGACATATTGTTGGGACAAAATTACCTGAAATAACAGAGCTAAGTGTTCGAACAGGACATGTGTATCGTGCTTCAAATGCTCTACTTGCAGACCATCCGCAACAAGGGGCTTAGCCTGTTTGAAGAAGATAAAGTTGATAACATAGAAGGAGTAATAATGATGTAATTTTTTGGGGGGATTCAGCTGTGACAATTGTTTCTGTAATATTCCATAGAAATCTGTGTCAATTGGTGGTGGGTCGGAAGAATATATTGATAAGAGATGAGTGTGCAATTAATTGCTGGTAATTTGATTTGTCAGGGTTGAAGTGAAACGTGTAAGTCTGGTAACCTCTTTCCACAAAAGCTCTGGATTATTCTGTATTGTATTGACTTTGATAAATTTTCAAATTGGGCTTTTTTCAAATTTTTCACAACTTTCTGAAAATTCTTCTTTGTCCATTTAACTCAACCGAAAACTATACCTGAATGAGGTTTATCGCAATCCTTCTATATTCCATACCGAAACCGATGAGGAACTTTAGCTTCCTTTAACCCAGGAAAATCAAACCATCCCCTTTTACGCGAATTAGTTTTTACTGATTCAGTAGGGACAGCAACATATGCGGCAACCTTTAGAGAATGTGATATTTCTACCAGGTAACAATCAACATCCGGGGTGTCCCAATGACGCGAAGAACAAAGAAGGTGATATGGTATTTTTTACGCAAAATATAATTTAAATTTTCATGATACAACTCTGTATCTATTTTATCCCACGGCCTCTTTGTGAACCGTTTTCTCACCTATGATCCACAACTTAAAGACGCTGGAAGAGAACAGGAAAGTTCTAGATGTGAATGGTCACTAATTAAAAAATCTTGTGATACATGTAAATTGAGGCTCATGGATTCTTGAAGATCTGTTATAATAAAATCCAAATCTGAGGTGCTACCAGAATTGTACTGATACGTGAAAGTCTGATTATTATATAAAATATGTAGGTGAGATGGAAAAGAGGCTTTTAAGATCTGAGGAAGGGAAGCATTATCATTCCTTAAATCTGTGTTAAAGTCTTCGTTTACCAGAATTTTTTTCCTGATGCCCTAATTTTATGTGTGACTTTTGATAATCTGGTACATGCTAACGCGAATTTATGATTTGAAGTAGCATTATGATAATTAGTTGGCGTGTATACACACAATACAGTTACACCTTCTAAATCAACAACAATAAATAAACCATTAGCATCAACTAATTTACTCTGAAACTTTTTATGTATATCAACTGCGAGACCACCTGAAAGTCGGGTCACCGTCGTTTTAGCAGGACGAATAAAAAAAATCATGGTCATCTGACAGCTCAAGCTGCATAGAATTTTCCAAATTTATTAGGTGTTCGACGATGCACATTATACCAGACAGACCAAAAGGGAAAGCTAATACATCTATCTTTTCTCTGGCACCATTAATGTTATGGAACAGAAGCTTAAACTAGTTGGGTCATTACTGTTCATTGTCTTTTACTGGACGGAACTCGGGGTTATGACTGGGGAGCCAGATTATCACTACGAGCTGAAAGCCTCTTAATCTCAGGGCAGATAAAGCTGCTGCTGACGTGATTGACGGAACAGTTTGTGAATTTCACGGTAGTTGCCGTACATGGGCTCCCACGAGTGCTACTGTGACCACTATTGCTATATCTCCTGTACTTCAATTCGTTTACACAATCGCGAGCTACATGACCAAAGCTTTGACACTTAACACACTGTTTGGGTCTAGTCAAGGGCTTCAAACCATGAAACTGCAATATTCAATTTTGATGCAGAGTCTTAGGGCATGTTCAACATCCTCGTTGCTGCTAAAAGTGAGCACCACAGAAGACTGAACGAAACGTCTTGAATTTGTAAGGCTAGTAACCGAAACCGGGTATAGTAGACGCGTCAAAATCCTTATCGATTAGGATTATTCCTAAATGCTCGTTTTTTTATCACTTTCCAGTGAATGTTTAGGCATGGGAGAAAAACTGCTGGCACACTTAGGGCAGCGGCTTCGTCGGACATATGTAAGATAAGGTGATCAAGCGTCAGCTCAACATGCTTTTACTTCTCAGCACAGTTAATTTTCTGTATAAATTCAAGCTGATTTACAGGGTTTCTTGATTTTTGCTTTTCAAGTAGAATTTTAAGCACCACCGGGACTGTAGTAGGCATAAATGGGGGAATGCAAGGCCACTGACGGGGACAGGAGCGAAAGTGCATGAGGTTTCTTGGTTTTCCACAAGAAAGATCAGCATTCTAACAGTATCGTTCAGATGAGATTATATAATAGTATTTGGCTCGTTAGGTATTAACGGCACATCCGATGGATCAAGAATGACAAATTTGGGCAAGGTTTCATTGGCTCTCCATCGGTTTTCAAGCAAATCAAAAATATCATTGAAAAAAGCAATTGCCGGATGGGTTCCTCTACATTTCTCAGCGATATCTTGCTTGAATACAATTTCACACAACTCCATCGTTTCCCTGAGGGAATCCTTACTAAAAAACTTTGATTCATGCTTTATAATCGTATCTTTATCAAGTTTGCTCATTAACTGTCTTTGAAAAAAAATCAATTAAGGTGACATAAAAATGTTATCCTCCATCACTATCCGGCTAAAGTGAGTTCGCAATCATAATCCAAAATTCAGTCCAAGGTCAATTAAGGTTGTTTCTGGCAAGCAAAATAATATGTAAGTCAATAAGTATATGTAGGGATTATACGTCACTATAATCCCTATTGCAAAATTTTTTGTTTCTTCACCTAAAACTTACTGAATTAATAATGTTCATCAATATCCAATTTAGATGTTGGCACTTTGAACTCTGAATTGAAACTCAATACTACGGAAACTCATCGCATATACTAACTCCGGATGTAGATTTCATTTCCATGGTAAAAACCTGCCAAACACCGTGTGCATATACTTACTCCAGAGCTAGATTTCATGTCCATGGTAAAAACATACCAAACACGTTATACTAAGCTTATAATGATATAGAATATGGAGCTAAATTTTTAAACATTTTTTTTAAATCCGTATTTTATGATGGTCAATGATCCTAATTATCTTGTCTAGTAATGCTTACATTAATGCAGGTATCAGAAGATAACTCATTTGCATAGTTCTGGTATGAATAGTCTTAACTATGGATTTGAATAACGGGATGAAACCAGATAATGATAATAAGAATATTTTATATTGGATTGAATGAAACAGGTAAAGAGTTAAAACTGATTACCAGCCAAAGGTAAGTCTGGGGGAATGATAACTCCCATGCCACGTGGCATAGATGTTCGAATAGGATTAGAATATTCTCATCCTTTCACAAGTCAGTTGACCTAGCTTCACTTCTTGGCTGTAGATTGTACAGACTGTACAATACACAAGTATTAAATTAGGAGTGTGGGCAATATAAAATATTCTTTAGCATTGGAGTATACATAAAGTTGAAACTAATAAAGTCGTAGGTGCCGAGAAAATAATTTTAATATAGAACTCCAGAACACTGCTTAGAAATCAAGTAGTGAGGTGGTTATGGATTTGAACCATCAAGGTCTCAACCACTAAAGACCCTTATTAACAACGACATCAACCTCCAAGGGCCTCTCCCCCTAAACTACAATAGACTCACCCCCCACCCAAAATTTTTAACCCCCCCCCCCCCCCCCATTTTTATACTTTTTTTAAGTTTAATATTTTTTAAATTTGTTTCTGAACTTTTATTTGTTGTTTTTTTTATTTTTTTAAGATAGAAATTTTGTTCAACTTTTTTTTACATGTATTAGAATGAAATGAAATATGCTTAAACCCAAAAAAATCTCATTTAATATTTTCGAAATGCAAAATGAGTATGATATAGATATGTTAGCCGTGACTTTTACTCTTAGAAAAATAATGTTTGTTGAGAAAACTTTTTTTTCTTACTTGGAATTTTTTGGACTTTTATTCAATTATTCAACATTTCTTTTTTTTATTTATGCAGCTGTATTAGTTGTACTCTATGGCTACTCATCCACACTACATAGTTTATTATATATTTTCAAACAGTATTTTTTTACATTGGAAGGATACACATTTGCATCATATTAAAAAAATGAAGATGGCTTTTGAGCGTCCTGATATTGATTGCTCGGTCGCTATTCTTTATCCAAGACCAAATGCTCATGGAATGAAGTATTACAAATATCATTCATGAATAACTGGCTATGGTCTTGGCAGTTGGTTTGAAAAGATGTGGGAATGCCTTAGTGGAGGCCTTATTGTTACAACCAGGACGTTTTGCAACTTTTTCTTACATGTCTTAAAATGAAATGAAATATGCTTGCGGCTGTACCAGCGGTAGTCTCTGTCTAGTTATCGACACTAACTAGTTTATTCTATATATTAGATCAGAAATTTTCGTAAATTGGAAGGATAACCACATGTATCATATTTTTTTTAAAAGTGAAAATAAAATATTCGAAGAAAGTGTGTGCACACGATAAAATCATCGTTACGATGAAGTTTGACAAGGAGAAATGCTTGAACTTTGAAACAACCATTAATCTGGGTCTTATTTGAAATGTATGCGTGCGTTGTCATGACAGAGAGGAGCTAAATGCCTTTGGAGTACACAAGAATTTCCATCATGCAAATGGTGGATATGGGAGAGTATCATTTCCTGAGAAGTTAGTGCTCAAAGAGAACGCAAACATAAAACTAATCGTCGATGATGGGGGAAAACTTCTTGCTAGTGCTGGTGGTAACACGTTACCTGTTGATAGATCCTATCATAACCATTCTGGTATTAGCATTGCAAAGACGAGAAAAGGAAGACAGTCATACTGCTTTACTAATGTCATTAACCATATCTTGTCTACGTGCTAAAAACTGTTACCTGTGCAAAAACAATATGATAATAGACAGTGAAACTATAGGCAAAATAAAAAGGACATTGGTAGACAATAAAACTAATGAACATAAACATTAATTGACACAAGTGACACAAGTGGACATTACTACTACTATCCTTCATACAGTCAATGAACCAAATAATATCAAAGACGAAACGCATATTGAACCTGTAGGTGACACCCTTGTAAAAATTGTGTATGACTCAAAACGGATTAATGATTATTCTACTAATTACGAACTAAAAGAAGAGAGTAGCTACACCATCAAGAGAGAACATGATGAATTATTTTATGGAACACATTCAAAATGTCCAAAATTGTACAATAATATTAATATTGTATAATAATGTACGTAACATATCTTTATGTTAATATTCTACATGTCATTATTTCAATAAAAATAATTTTATGTATTACTTCGTTGGTCTTAGGAAAACATTGGTATGGTCTTAGTAAAGTTAGTTTCAATAAATCTGATTTTGCATAGACTGTTCAGATGCCTATTATGCATCCAAAGCAATCAAAACTGTTTTTAGATGCTTCAGAATTAAAGTGGAACTTTTTTTCTCTTCTAAAGGAAAAATTCAGAATGTAACTATAATTTTTTATATCTTTTATGGACAAATTTAGAACAGAATTTGAAAAAAAATTCTCTTCATTGAGAAAATTCAGAACTGAAGACTTGCTATTTTTTCTTCTTTGGAAAATTTCAGAAGTGAACTGTAACTTCTTTTTTCTCTCTCTCTTCCTTGAGAAAATTCTGAAGATAACTTGAACTTTTCTTCACTTTGTGGAGAAAACACTGAATTAAAGTGGAACTTTTTCTCTTCTTGTGGAAAATTCAGAAGAGATCTTGAACTTTTCATCACTTCTTTACGAAAACTCAGAATTATAGTTGAACTGAAGTTGAACTTTTTCTTTTCTTTCGAAAAATTTAGAATGGGACTAACTTTTATTCTCTTCTTTAAGAAAGTTCAGAAGAGAACTTGAACATTTCTTCACTTCTTTGAGAAAATTCAGAATTAAAGTGGAACTTTTTCTCTTCTTGGGGAAAAATTCAGAATCGAAGTAATGCTTTTTCTTCTTCTACGGAAACTTAGAGCAGAAATAAAACTCTCTCTTTGCTTTGAAAAAATTCAGAAGAGAACTTGAATTTTTCTTCATTCAGAATCGAAGTATAACTTTTTTCCATCTTATAGGGAGAAATTCAAATCATAACTTGAAATTATTATTCTCTTCATTGAAAAAATTCAGAATCGAAGTATAATTTTTTTTCAATTTCAAACATAAAAATTCAGAACAGAACTTGAAATTTTTTCTCTTCTTTGAGAAAATTCAGAACTGCAGTGGAACTTTTTTCTCTTCTTTAGAGAAATTTAACTTCTTTTTTCTCTTCCTCAAGAAAGTTTAGAAGAGAACTTGAAGATTTCTTCGCTTTTTTAAGAAAACTCAGAATTAAAGTGGAACTTTTTCTTTTCTTGGGGAAAAATTCAGAATCAAAATATAACTTTTTCTATCTTCCACGGAAAAATGTTTCTCTTCTTTGAGAAATTTCAGAATTGAAGTGGAACTTTTTTTTATTTTCTTTGGAAAAAATTAGAATTGAACTGTAACATTTTTCTCTTCTTTGAGAAGATTCAGAAAAGAACTTGAAATTTTCCTCAATTCCTTGTGAAAACTCAGAATTAAAGTGGAACTTATTCTCTTCTTTGGGAAAAATTCAAAAGAGAAATAATATGTTGTAGTTTGTATGATAGAATTAGACGGGGCGACAAGAAAAGAGGAAACATATTTTTACTACAAATTCAATTTACTACTATGCTATCTTGCCGAATGTTCTAGATCCTTGGCAATTTTATCCATGGCATCCGCTTCGCACCTCCTTAATTCATATATTAATACTTTTTCCAATATTTTCTAATTACTCTTATTTTAATATAAGACATTTTTCATTTAATTCTTTTGCAAGCTCCTCATTCTTTCTGTTAAACATAAGCACTTTCAGTAATACTTAATTTCTAAATTTTTTCCTGGGACATTATTGGCAACCTAATAAACTAATTTTCTTAAAATTATGGTTTTTTTCCATCTTTAACTATTTGAAATTTGAAACTCTCCAGTCTCAAATATTTCTGTTACTCCATTTGTCTGAGGATCGAGTGGAGTAGCTAATAATTGTTTGATAAGAAGCTTCTATGTATTTTAATCCTTGGAGGAGCACCATATGAATTTATTTAGAAAATTCAATAAAAAGAATGTAAATGTAAGCCAAAGAGATTCGCAGATGCGCTGCCTCATGATCTCAACCTAAGAAAATGAAGATGAAAGTGCTCCCTTAGGTACAATAGACAGACAATTTTGTAGGAAACTAATCTGAGCCAAGCTAAAAAAAAACCAATTAACCAAGTTATTCATGAAATTTGTGGATGTATTGACGGATGGAATCGTTAAAATGGAGAACAGGGTACGCAAAATACCACTAAAGGAAAAAAATATATAAAATAATTACACTAAGTAAACCTAAAAGCTAAGCGGCCAGAAATTAAAAAAGAAACAGAAAGAATGCTCAATCTAGGGACCATTTTTGAATTTGGGTTTCAGGGATATACTGTCTCCCATTATAGGTACTTCATTTTTCGCCCAAACCTCTGCCCTGTAACCTCATTAGCAGTTCATGTTCTTTATTGGATTCAATAATAAATTCATCCAAACCTTATTCCTTGAGCCATGTTTCGAAGTTTTATCTTCGTCTAGCACCAACATACATTCGTCATTCGATTATTCTATGAAATGGGACTCATAGGAGGCTTAAATATGTATCGTCAGATTTCTAACTGACCTCTCTGTATCCCAATCGTTTTCTTGGAACCTTAAATTATGCCATGAGGCAAGTCGTGCTTGAAATGAAATTTAGATTTATTTTCATCGCGGACGGTTAAAAGGCTAGTCTGGCCTGTTCCTCATATGCCAGAATACCAATTATTCACATCTCTTAAATGTAAATTTTGTTAGAAAAGGAAAATTATTATTAATTGTGCTGCAAACCTCTGTTGAAGGTTGACTCAAACCTGTAAGACTATTATCCCTTTGGATGTTTTCATTACTCTAATGGGTCGTGGGATTTGAACACAATCTCTCTAGGCCAAAGAATTGCTGGATTAGATGGACACGATTATTTTGGGCTAATCTTTTGGACTTCAATTTTTCAAAATCCGAAGAAGAGAAATTCATCAAATATAATAGACAGAAGGCTAGTTGAGATTGTGATGTTCACGTTCATTGTTTTGTATTGTTTACGTTGACCAGAATGACGCGTGGATGGTCAATGTATTATGAGGGAGTTGTTGCGCCGCGTGCTCCTTTCTTAAGGTAAATGTCTCATTTCTCTCATATAGAATATAATTTTATTTACAAGTTCTACTTTCATTGTCTCGGTAATAATTTTGCAAGATAAAACAACTTAGCTTCATATTTAAATTCTCTCTGAGTCATTCCACAGGCTAGATAAATCTTGGCCATTGATTCTCAATTTATAGAGACTGAAAGTTAAATTCTGTGTTGTTGTTTTTTTTTTGATTGGCTGCATCTACACTGGGCGACGTCAGAAGTGACCTTTCTGGTGGTTTTTATATACGTTTTTGAGTTAGTTCAAGTTTATATTCAGAGTTGATAATAGATAGTGCGTTTTAGTGGAGATTTTAAATAAACATGAGCTATTTTCCTAAGAGTGTATCAGACTGTTTGCCTAAAACCCTGGTGTGATAAGGAAGAGAGTATTAGAAGTTTACCGTCTTTGTAATACCCACTTGAGGACCTGCTACCGTCCAAAGAGTATTTATCAAGATATTACCGATGGAAGAGGCTATAGCACCCTTGGTCAAATAGGGTGGTTGATACTACCCTACTGATAATACACTTGTCATATCCACACTTATTTTAAAAGCAGCGTGGAAGAACTTGCAGATTCCTTGGGACCACTCAATCACGTTACTATGCTGTAGCTGCAAGCCAGTGATGGCACTAGTGGTGCTAGAAAATGAATAACCTGATAAATGAGTCAAAATGGTAATCGCACACTATGAAGATACTGAATGCCGTGTGACCACAGAAATCCGGGATACGTCTTTCTTCGAGATACCGTCTTGTGTCAAACAGGAATGAGTTCTCATCCCATTCCTGTTTTTATTGTTATGAACTACATTCTAAGGCAGTCTCCAGACTATGGAGTGAAATTTTGCATCCGATAGTTCACCTTCGCAGACGACGTTGTTTGACGTTGTTGGTCGTTGACTGCAGCTGCTACTTGACGCTATTGATAAAAGGCGCTTACATTAAATCTCAGTAAGAAATAGCATAACTACCTGCTCTTTGCTGACAATGAATTACAAAAATAAGGCAAATTAACAGGTCAATGACTTAAAGTACCTAGGGAGTTGTATTAATCATAATGGTGAAATAACAGACGATATTAAGAGTAGGATTGGACAAGCTACATCGGCTTTTAATAATTCGAAACTAATATTGTGCAGTAGGAAATAGTCTATGCGCTTGAGGCTCCGCCTCATAAATAGCAATGTGTTGTGTGTTCTCCTCTAAGCAGGTGAATGCTAGAAATAAATATCCAACAGAATAAACGCCTCTTAGCCTTTGAAAGCATGTGCCTTAGAAGAATACTTAACATAGCGTGGCAAGAAAAGTATGAAAAATAGGAGTTTGCCAGAAAAACAGTCAACCATTAACTGATGACCTTTTCAAACGTAGGATATGGATTAACATTGACCACGTCCTTGGTATGTAAGAGGATCAACTTCAATGAAAATTTTTATAAGTAGTTCCCTGAAGAGAGGCGAAAAAAAGGTCGTCCAAGGCACGCCCAGTGATGGCAGTGAACAGGATCTGAGTAGAGGGGAAATCTCTCTTCAACCACAATGAAAGGAAGTCAGGGCTGTGGCTCCGCTCCTTGATGTTTGCAAGGTTTCGAAAGTTCTTGGCAAGGTTTCGAAGGTTCTATGCACCATTCCTGGTTCTAGAATATTTAAGGTCTAAGCAAAATGGTCTTTATTACTGGCCACCGACGCTGCAGTCACTGATAGTATTTGATGCGACACTTTTACGTTTGCGTAGGCCCCTTCACCTCCACCTTGTGCAGTTATTTCTAACACATCTATATGTTTCTTTAAGAAAATATTTCGGTCTTGCATTTTTTTCTGCTTATCTTAGAGTTCTTGGAACGCCTGAAAGTGATCTTATATCATCGCAATTTTTTGCTTTTATTGCTACTTACTTTTATTGTCAAGGAACGGTAATGAAGATATAGGGAAAAAGAATACGTTTGATTCAATTTACTTTTACCTACTGCCAACTGTGCCATCTGCTTTATTTTAATAAAAATAAAACACAACAAATTACAAAGTGAATATAGCCTTTAGATTATTTATTTGAAATTTCGCACTTCTAAAATCTCTGCTTCCGGGGTGGGAGCCCCATGTGTCCTCCCTCCTAAAGCCGCCAATTCTTACAGTTCTAACATTTATTAAGTCTTTTTACAAAATAACAGTCAAATTACAAAATAATATTTTTTTATTTGATGAAAGGGGGATACATTATAAAATATTAAATAAAACGTCAATGGCCTTCCTGAAGTTGTTTTTCTTTCTGCCATTCGCAACCATTTTTTGCTCGGCATCTATGATACGTTTTGTAACTCCAATTTGTTCTTTCTAGGTTTTGGCTATAGATTACCGGTCAAATCAATTTTAAAGCCTATAGATACTAAGTCATCTAAAAAACATTTCATTGACCATTTAATTGGAATTGCCGTGCTATGTTTAGGGTTGGATAATCGTCAAATAAAAACAAATGTTTACGCAGATGAATAGTTTTGCAGAGATCAGTCACAGTCTAGCGCACCACTGTCTACCAAAGAAAGGAGTTTTCTTCCTATTGCTCTAAAAGAATAATGGTGTTTTGCAACTACAAAATGACTTGACATACATCATTTAAATCATTGCTGTTTCTGATCAAAATGGTTTCTCCTATTATTTTACACTTCAATTGTTTGTTTACTCCCTTAAGCATAAATTTATTCAATTAGATGAACAACAAAGATGTTGGTACAATACAATTATAAATGGATTTCTAAAGAATCGTACAATGACGCTTTCTCGCTAATAAGCTAATATATAAGCACTTTTGTCTCCCTTCCGAACGTCCATAAAAACAAATTATAAGGCTGTCGTCTGTGGGGACTACCAATTTTTAATTTAGCTTTGACTTGCCACGAAATGAGAAGAGATATTAGTACAATAAGAAATGTGTTCTATAAATTTGTTTATAATTTTGGTGTTGCTTTTGCACAATGTCTTATATTTTAATTTGGGACAAAGACGTTAGAACACTCACGCTACAATCTTTTCGGTGCGTATCGTTTTACATTAGAAGCAATTACGATTGGAATTGTAAACTGAAAGTTGTTATCAATAGTTATCAATTTTCAATAGGATTTTTAAATTTTTTCAATATTTTTATATCTGTCTCTCTCCCCCCCCTCAAAAAATTTTCTTCCCTCGAAAAATCATCGGCTGCGTGCCTAAAAGTAAAAATGGCTTCACATTATTAAAAAGGGATTTTCGCAATATAAAGTGTAATATTAAAACTCATGCTATGAGAAGAATATCATACAACAAATAGCTCAGTGAAGAAATAAAAAAAAGTTTACATTTGTGCATATAAGATACTTTGTTTCTTATGCAGCCCACAAAGTGATTATTGATGTGATTATTCAGAGAAAGTTTATTTCAATGAGAGTTTCACCGCATTACGTTTAATTTCGTGTTCGTTTATTAGCAATATATCTGAAACAAAAAACACACGAAATTATATGTTTCTTCCTCACCCCCCCCCTTCTTGATGGGTTCCAAAGATCGATAAAACAGAAAAAGATGAAATGAACAAAAAATGTAAAATAAACCATACATAATTTATCACTTCTATTAAAACTGAAATCAGGCTAAAACAAGCTCCTAAGATTCGGCAAAAAACGTGAAAATAAAAGAAATAATTATGAAAGAATAGAATGCTCCCATCTTTTATAAGAAACTAAAAAAAAAATAATGGAACTAATACCAAAAGATCAATCGTTAGATACGTAAAAGAAGGTCAGGAAAGACTCAAAATAAATACCTTTCCAAGCTATGAGAAAGACTAATAATATGATACGTAAAACAAACAATCACTGTAAGGTAACCTTTAAAAGTGCAATAAAAACACGTTTGTAGATTTCAAAGGAATAAAAACCTCTGCTACAACAAAAAGTATGTTCCTTTTTAAAGAAGTCAAAAATATGGCAAAACCAATATGCTCTCAGAACATCATAGATAAAGCAAAGTCCTGTTGGAGGCTAAAACAGGATACCTAAAGACAATTGGATGTTTTCCATACAACCAACTGGAAATTGTAACTTTCGCTTAAAATTCCACTCTTAACAAGCTAATAAAGTCAGCAGTGACATAAAAAGTTAATATAGCTCCCTCTAAAGTTATGCCCAGGTTAAATATGACGCGATATGAATATTCTATGTCATAGATTTTTCCAGGATGGAAATTGCTTCAAAATATAATTTTTTTTTATGTTCAGATGCTTCTAGCTCTAATAGTTCATATACGATTTTTTCATCATATTTTTTTCTTATCAAACAATTCTTGGTAAACTGAAGTGCGAGTAAGGAGCGATGTGGCTCAATAGTAACCAAAACTGTAAGAAACAGAGTCTTGATAACAATAGATACATCAAAAGAATGGAATTTTGATTCTTATTCAAAATATATAAAGTTCATGAAGTTTAATGTTACCCT
>JAQQPU010002891.1:25602-45270 GCA_029168905.1 Artemia sp. Kazakhstan ARC1039 | reverse complement strand
CTGCACATAGTCCTGCTATGTATATTGACAGCAGATTTTATGGCTTCTTCCTCTAAATTTTTTTTATAGTCCGAACTCCTGCGCATAGTTCCATGAATGTTGTGGCATTTCCGTAGTATGGTGATATGACCTTTAATCAAGCAAGCCTTTATACCTTTCTGTGCTTTCTCTGCACGGTGGGTTTTCTAGATTAACTGGTGATCAATTGTGATCCTCATGTGTTTTACCTTTTTTTAATGATATCGGGCAACTGTACATTTTTAAAGTGATAGATGCTTTCCAATTCCATTTATTTGTAAATACTATTGCTGCACTCTTCTGAGGAGCAATACGCAGATTATGTTTTGTGCTCGTGTCCGAATTTATTGAGCATTTGTGTTCTTTATTCAAACAGCGTTGTTAGACATCATTCTCGTAGGAGAGATACTAGATCCTCGGTGCGTGCCTCAGATTACAGAGATAGTTGTTATAGCAGACTCAAAATATTATTTATCATAAGGTTCTATATACTCCTCCGGTCTAAAAATCCGTGAGATAGTTTGAATTCCTTGGGATAGTATGGTCTTGAAAGTACTGAGAAGAATGTATAATGATCATTCAGTCCCTCCCCCTCCCCTAGCTTTTGTTCTGTCCCTACTGATTTTGTACTGAAAGTTCTGAGAATGTATAACGAGCATTCTTTAAGAGCTTTTATAATAAATATATTTTGTGGAGTTTTAATGCCCAGGTTGTTAGAAATAGGGATAGGTGCTGCCCTAGCCATACAAGAATAAGAATAATGATTTAGAAAAAAAACTTATTGGTTTCACCCACGTCAATAGCTTGATGGTAACATCACCAACATCAATATTGGCTGGTAACATCAATAGCTAGTGATACAGAAATTTCAAATCGTAAATGCGAACATTAATGTCAGCGCCAACACTCTAGCCTTTTATAATAGCTTAATTTTTTTTCTTATCTTTAGCTCCATTAACTCTAACCAGTTTCTGAGCATATTGGAATTGCACTTTTGTATAGCCTTATGCATTTTCCCTTCTTTTATGGTTTCAAAAGTGGTGTTTACAAACGACCCTTGTATCTCTTGAAATATTAGTAAAGCATATTCTTTGATTCCCTTTGCTTGCTCTATGCGCCATCTGCTGCTCATCTGTTTCTGTTTAACATCCGGCTCTAAAATCCATTTTGGTCTCAGGATTGCTTATGAGATACAAATGAATTAGCCATTCTTTCATTTGAAAGGATGTTAGTGTAAACAATCTTTTATGATTTAGGATTTAAATGATCTTCTTTCCCAGGTTTATGGGCAAAAACACCCCTTGCTTTTAGCCATATCATAGGAATATAGCCTAAAATGAGGCTTCTAGTAAAAATCTCACAGTGATTGGGACTGTATATTGGGACTGTATCCCATCCGTTTTGGAGCATAGCTGTATTAAATCCATCAGCACTGCTCATCATAATTACATTCCATCATTATAACTACTTGATCATTTATATGTACCTCAAGGATGGGGTTCAAGGTTTCCTCCGTACCTTTTGTGAGGGTGCCATCTTCCTTCGTCATACTTTCTTGGTGGGTCCGGTTTTTTTTTAACCTTTATTGACTTAGTACTAGCTTCTTCCAGCCCCATGGTATGTAAAATTACCTAAAATTACTCATAGTTGAAGTTTTGCTCAAGGATTTCTTAGACATTCCTATTTGAACATTTTCTGTGGGATTGATAAGGGCTTATTAACGTGTTCTATGTACTATATGTGTATATTCGTGCGTACTGGATTATTGGAATGAATTTTTGAAGGGTTAAAACATATTCAGAAGTTGGTATTATAATTCAAAACTGACGAATAAAAGATCTAAAGCCGAACTGGCCAACTACGACAAAAACAAAGAGAGAAAAAAATATATCTCAGGATGAAGAAACAAACCGGACTACGGCCATTAAAAGTCAACTTATAGCTAACAATAGTAAAAAGGTTTGAAAAAATCACCAGGGGACTATAGTAAACATAAGACCAAGGAGAATTGCAGCAGTGGAAGCCAACAAAAGGATTATTTCGCAGCAAAATAATTAATTTTATTTTTATGTTCTTTTATTTTATTCAGTCGCTTCAGTGTTCTCACTGAAGCCACTCGCAATTGTGTATAAAAATACTTGTGTTGCTCAATGGCACCAGTATTATTTGTATATATAAATATTGGTTTGTTCTTATTTCTTTTAGATTTTATTTAATTTTAGGCTTTATAGATTAATTTAGATTTTATCATTGTTCTTCGTCTACATTTAGCGTTGAAGACGCCATGTCTTATACAGGCGAAATATCCGCGTCGTTTTAGCTTGTCTTTTCATTCTACTGGCCGTATTCCCCTTTGATTCTTCATCTTGAATTTTTTTTTCTCTCTGTTTTTTTTTTCAGAAACTGTTTGTAGTTTGAAATAAAATGCATTTTTGGATGTCGCCACTTTCCAAATTGTGCTATTTACGGAAAAAATTCTCGCTCAAAAGCTGAATCTTTATTATTTTTGATTTGCTTAAAGTTTAAGACAGATATACGTATATAATTATACATAAATACAATACCAAATACAATTTTATGGTGATATAGCCCAGAATACTATCGGTGACGCTTTAAAGTAAGCTGCTATTTGTATCTATCGTATTTGTTTCATTTTTTCTGTTTCGATATGGGATATTTTTCGATGTAACCTATTTAGTAGGGCTATTTGCGCTCGTATAGCTGAAAAATTTATCCAGTCAGGGTTTCCTTAACCCCTTGACTAAAATTTGTTGTTTTTTTGTTTTGTTTACCCTGGTAAAATTAAATGGTATTTTGCAAAATGTTTCAAAAAATGGTCATAATATTTGATTCTATTTAGCCATTTTTCAGCTTATATATATTGGCCGATTATGGCGCAGAATTTACATTTTTATTGACTGTAAAATAATCTCTGAAGTGAAGGATTAATTAGTAACAAGGAATTAAATTTTGTACTAAAGGGATTGAAAAATAATATAGTAGTTGCAAAATCAGAATTAAGCGACTGAAAATTGTAAATATGATATTGGATAAGAAAGAAAGTACCTAGTGGTTTAAGACAAACTTTAATCAAGCCCTTTATATGGAAGGTGACACTAGTAAGTGATGTAATTGTAGATGGCGGATGGCATCTCCAAGTGGCGAAATTTGGGTAGGAAGTAAATGACTCAGTCTGATGATACTTGAAAGACTAAGAGATGCTGTAATATATTTTTAAGACAAAATCAGTAGGATTTAGAAAGAAAAGTTCAGTGCCAGAAAGGCGTTGATCAAATTTTCACGCTTATTTATGTACTTGAGAAGGAGCTGGATTATTATTAAACCCGTTTAGTATGAAATTTTATGGATTTTGAGCAGGCATTTCATCTACTGATAGTTTTAGTGAACGTCCCATCATTATATGATATACGGAATAAGTGCGTCACAAGGACTAGTTCTATGTACGAGAATAATATTGTTCTGGTTAAGGTAGGAAGCGAGGCTACTAGCTTATTCGGCATAGAATTAGGATCAAATCGGGGTTGTGAATTATCCCTCGTTATGTGGATTATCTCTATGAGTTCTGTCCCAAGGGACATAGTAAAGGTTATAGAAAGACATGGTATAAAACAGGAAGGTAAATTTCTCCCAGAAATAGATGGCCTTGATGATTTGAGCGTCCTGGATAAAAATTTTAGTGAGCTGCAGGAATTTTTGGAGGTTTTGTCTAGGGCACGAGGATAGGCTTGAAAGTTAATGTTAAGAAGAAGACTAAATCACTTTAACTAGGAGTAAATGAGGATCAAAAGGTGATGATAGGTAAGAAGAAGATCAACCAAATATAGGGTATACTTGTATAGTATAGTATAGGGTATATTATAGTATAGTATAGGGTATAGGGTATTTTTAAAGTATAGTATAGGGTATTTTTTCGCAGTTGAACACACTTTAAAAGAATGGGAAGAATTAAGAAGTGATGCAATGACATTGGTCAGATATAACTCAGAAACTTGGGTACATCGAATGGGTGCTAGAAGTTTTCCAGAGAAGCTGAATGTCAAACTTACAACAAACATACAAAATATGTAGTTCAATCCCAATTTCTTGGGCAACAATCAAAGAAACAATAATATGGTTGGGTCACTTTTTATGGATGAGAGATGACGTGCTGCCGAAAATTGAACTTTTGGCAACCCATCTGAGGCCAAACAAAAACCGGGACGTCTTTAAATGGGTCGGAAAACTAAAGAATGAGAGTGGAATTTAAATGCTATGTTAAATTTGAGTATTAAACCGAAATTTCCTATTAGGACTTAGCTCGTTTTTGGATTAAATATACACTTGCATCGATTTTTCATCTAGTTGCGGTGTCGCTTATTTTACCGCCGAGTCATTTCAGAGTAATCCAGAAGCTTTTATTGGCTCCTTTTTGCTTCAAGCCAAGACTTAGCTTGCTTTGTGTTCTAATCAGGAGTCAGTAAATAAGACTGAGTCAGTCCGCAATAATACTGCGAAATTTAGATTTTTACATAAGTTAGTCTTCAACAGTGATGCGAAAATCTATAATAGCATAGATTTCGCTTGCTTTTACACAGAGTCAAATCTTATGTTGTTTTTGAATAATGTGTGAGTTGTGTATGTCTTGGCTTCTAATTATAACAGAGGTTGATCTTGCACCGAATCAGTCTGCAGCAATGCTGAGAAAGACTGTGAATAAGCTCATTTGTCATCTGAGTCAGGACTATGACCATTGTTGCACCAAGTGTGTGTAGAGGAATATTGTGAATCTCTGGATCTTTGAAAGTAATTGTTTATGCACCTCTTCAATCCTATGAACTCTTGAAGTTTGGAATATAACTTGTTTGTACAGTATCAGGACTTAGTTGTTTTCGTACCAAGTCTGGCTTGTTTTTCAGAGGCGTATACCTTCTCTTTGATTTTTGTACGAAGAGACTCCGAACCGCTTGAAATATATGGGGTATGTGCTTTGGATCATAAAGGCAGAAAGGGTTCAGTTCCAGAGGGGTAAGCCACTTCCTCTTCGAGTTTAGGTGGCAGGTACTCAGAGCCATGGGTCTTTCTCGAAGTAATCTCAAACCACAGCAAATTTGAACCATTTGTTTGCACGATGAAATCTATTATTCAAAGTTAAATGTCATACCTCGAATAATTGAACAAGAAAAACGGGTTTTAATTTCTATAAAGCAGTGAATACAAAACACTTAATTAAACAAAAATACTCCGAATATTTCGGCCCCACATCCGGGAGCCTTTCTCAACGGAAAAAAAACAAAAAGAAAATTCTTACATCAACATAAAAAACATACTAAACAAACAAAAGAAACTCTGCTCTTTGTCGATTTTAAGTTAATATTTAGGCACCTCATAATATGGTTCCAATTTGTTTACCTAGATTCTTGCTATAATTTAGTAGAACAATAATCTCTAATGTTCATGAATTCTATTTTAGAGAGATTACATTATGTAGACACTGAATCTCTTGGCTGGTGGCTCTGTGAGAGGCAGCTACCCTCTGGCGGGCTTAATGGTAGACCAGAGAAACTTCCAGATGTTTGTTATTGCTGGTGGGTCCTTGCTTCTTTGAAAATCCTTGGTAAAATAGATTGGATCGATTCAGAAAAATTAAAGAAATTTATATTCGCATGTCAGGTAAGTTCTTTTGAAAATAGACTTGTCCATGTAGATTTCTTAGCTGCCAAAACGCCCTGTCCAAGGGAGATTCTTTAAAAGTAAAACTTTGAGGTTCTCCAGGGTTTATGCTTTCTTTGCAAAGTCAGAGTGTCAACTTCAATTATGTTGGACTTTTATTTTTTTTATTTTTTTTTTTTTTTGAATTGACAAAAAGAAGCTGAGTCCTGATTCTTAAGCACACTGTAAATGATAAGTGCAAAGTCATTGATCCGTTTTGCTTTATATAAAATGGTCCTAATATCGGTGCTAGGAAAATAAAAGGGAGTGTCCTAGTCAGGAGCGTCCCGAGGCTAATTTCATGGGTGGGGGAGGGGGAGATCTTCGTAAATTTTACTGAATTGCTACCTAATTTATGCGGAATTTTCTGCAGAAATCAAGAATTTTGCAAAATTTCGGCCGATTTCGCAAAATTTCTGCCGATGTCAAAAAAGTTGGGGGGGAGGGGGTGTCGCGCCTGGGATTTTGTTTGGGGAGGTGCAAAAAAACAAGTAACGTATCAACAATTATTTATGTGTATTTTTATTACTTTTTTTACGAATCGGACAAAAACTTTTGGGAGGAGAGGGGTGGAGGGAGGGGGATGGGGTGGCAAATTCGTTACCTTCCCCTGGGTATGGTCTTGGTATAAGTATTGCCTTTTAAATTAGGACTTGATCTGAGCTATGCCGAGGGGGGGGGGGGGAATATGGGTCCTCTTATCCATGTATTCATGACAATAGCCCAGGGGATTCATCCTATCTCAACCAAACCGAGTCAAAAGTAACGTTTAGTGAAGTAGTTATGCCTACTCAAGAGTCTAGAGTTGACTTGACCTCTACAGTGAAGGAGGAAGAAGAGGAGTCACTAATGCTTCTACCAGAAGGGAGCGTCGGATTGAGAGCAAACTTGGGGAAAAGTATTGAAAAGAAATTGACTTGCATCAATATTTTTTTTTATGTTTGATGTACTTTACTATTAAAATTCTTCAATTTCTTGACTTACATACATCAATACATCTTTAGGAAGGCTAGTTAGGCAGTCGTGTTTCGTTGTAATAATCCCTTTAGTAGACTACTGACATATCAATAGAATCCTTTTATTTGTTCTGATTTGAAAAATATTGCTTTTGTTGCTTAATTTTGCATAGTCCTACTAGTCTATATTTGTTCATTCGCAAAAGATTGTACCGTCCTATTGACTGTTGAAATACTTTATTATTTGATGCAGGTGAATCGGGTGGTACCATCGTTTGGTTCGGCTTTTTATGTAACAGGAAAAGTTCTGCATATTTCTTTTCGAGATTCAGTGTGCCAACAAGGAGAAACTTTACGCAATGAAAATGATCAGAATGGTTATTCAAAATAAAAATCGTGGAAAATGCCAATTTTCAGGTTTGATTAAACATAAGATGGAGCCAGGGGGCCAAAAATGTTTACATTTTGATGCCCTTCATGCTTTAACCTGGAGAAAACGGTTGGGCGGTGTTCAGTCAAAGATGGGCGAGGCATAATATCTCCGGAGCTTGCCTGTGAAAACTCAGCCGAGTTGAATAATTTGGTCCTCTCACGTAATTTTTGAGAAAGTTTCAAGAGACAGCACAAAGGTGACGATTGTATCCAAGATTATTTTTTTTTGTCTATAATCTTGCACAATGCCGCGGGCCGGTCGAAGACGATTAGCTCAAGTGTTTAGCCAGAATTTAGCCGTTTTCTTAACTTTTTTTTAGCATAGGATCATATTTCCACATTGGATTTTAAGTACTAAGCCGGACGCAGATAAGAGGGACGGCTACTTCTTCAGCTTGCTTTATGCAAGATATGATTCTTCGATAAAACAGGTTAGATATAATCGGGCATTGTCAGTAATAGAACGAACAGTGTTACACAGAAAGTCAAAAGGGGGGGGGGGTGCATGGTTTACACCAAACTCCTAAGTTTAGCTAGGTAAATAGGAATTTTAGCACTTGATCACTTATGTATTTCGAATCATTTATTTGATTTACAAGAAGATTGGCATGATAACTGTCCTATGTACCTATTTATATGCAAAGTTGAGATTAGATATTTCAATGTGATATTCGGTTCCAAGGATAGAAACTGAAATAGTACTTACGTGTGCGCCGAAGACACTAACTTCGCAGTGTAAGTCAGCAATGAACGCCTATTTACATCCTAGATGTTTATTCATTGCTGTTAGAGTCTTAATTTAATTGCAAGCATTCACATAACTGGAGAAAAAAGATGCAGTTCTTTTATCATAGGGTAAACAGACCTCGATTAGGCTCACACCTGCAATCTAGACTGCAAGATAGTACTCACAGGATTGGTACCAGCTTAGGGACAGATAAACAGGCAATTTCTGTTTTATAGCGTGAGCGAAACCCTCTAAGGGCATACCCTGGATATGACTCATGCTGAATATCCTTTGTTGCCAAATACGCCATAGAAAGTTCAAACTGCAGTCTTGGGGCAAATGCTCATGTAACTAAGCAACATCATGACAAGCTAGTGTCTTGTCAAGGATAATTATTTTTTTTTCGTTCCATCGATATTGGATAAGCACTCTGGGACTTCATATTCATGATTCATGATTGTAGCCTGGATAATCTAGGAGGTGTGGGATTAGCAAGAGCCTGAAGCTCGGGAAAAACAGACAGGAAGTAACATCGCCCCCGCAATTTGCATATTTTCCATATTTGGCAATTTGCACATTTATTACAAGGCGAGTCTTTAGAGCTCAAGAAAGTTGTATAATAAACCTCATATAACTACAACGTTCATTTTTATGCCCGCCTTTAAAAACTACTGTCACTCTTGTGACTTGCAAATTCTTTCTTTGGAAACTCCGCTAATAATACAATCTTTAGCTGTCTAAAGGTTTGCTGTGCTGGCTTGCTGTCTAAAGGTTGAAATGTGTTGGTGCCTGTACTATGTCCAATGTATTGTTTGGCTCGAATTTAAAAATTTTTCTGTGCTTGGTAGATTTGTAGAAATGGGGGAGGAGGTTGGAATAGTGGAATATCTTTGAAAATTTGGGTAAAACTTTATAACCAGTGTCTTAATTTCAGCTATGTAAATTTATGTTCTGTTTTATGGCTAATTCTTTGGTGTTTTCTAGGATCCTGAGACGGGCGGCTTTACAGATAGACCAGGAGATATGCCAGACCCTTTTCATACGCTTTTTGCCTTGGCAGGTCTTTCTCTTCTTGGGTCACAAGAGGTCAAGATGATTAACCCTGTATTTTGTATGGCCCAAGAAACAATAGATAGGATGTCAATTTCTTTGCAATATAATGAAGTGTGATTATGAATTACTTGATTAATCATAGTACTAATAATGTTTCAACTTTTCTTAATTTGGAGTAAAATAGATATTAGAGTTTTTTCTGTTCATTTGCTTCTTCTATTATATTCTTAAAGACTGGATATGATATCGGAAACAGAATGCCGGAGCCACACTATAGCCGTATTTTTGGATGAAATCAAAGTTGTTCGCAGCTTCGGTGCCAATTATGTATCCTGCTTATGCTTTATCATGTTAAATTATGTTCAAATTTCCAATTTTAAATGTGTAATCGGCCAATTAGAGTACATACTTTAACCATAATCTCTCTAAATTATAAAAGTTAGAATTTTGAAAAACCAGGTTTCCTATCTTTAAAATGAATCAGGTCAAAGATATATAGATATAGTATTACTTTAAAATACTTCCTAGGTGAGAAGTTTTTCAAAGAAAAGTTAAGAGCTATATTAAAACTTAAGACGAGCAGAAATGAATTCATATAATAGATCAAACTTAAAACGACCAGGAATCGCTATCGAAGAATATACGAAACACAAACGAACAGAAATTAAAATAAATAATCACATCAAATGTAAAGATAGCAGATACTGATACATATAAATAATCAAATTTTAAAACGGATAAAAGCTTAAATGAACTTTTAAAACACTTGATTTCTAAAAAGGGATATCGGACCTTCAATTTCCAATCGAATTATGTCCCTGCAAAGTTTCTATTACTACAGTTTATTTATTTTTACAACGTAGAAAGCTTTTATTTGTCGGTCATAAATACAAATGTATAATAAACCACTTGGAGCGGGCGCAATGTCTATCCAGATGGTTGTAAATTGGGCACAAGTGATAGCTGAATCGGCAGTCCTAAGCCTGAAGGTCTAGACTATGGAATTGGATACATGTCCATAACTTTTTTCTATCAAAGACCTGTTTTGTCTTGAACGAGGGTATCCTGAGCCTAGATGTCTGGTTTGACATGTGTCTAAGTAATTTGTTACATACATAACTCAGCAAAATTAACATAATAATTTTCACTTTAATATGCCTATATAAAAAAATCGATTTCAGAAGTTTTACTTTTGAGTCTCAGAATTACTTGTTTAGCCTTTTGAACTTTTTAGTTACACACAACAACATATGTAAATAAAATTAATAAAACTTTTGCAAAATAACTATTTCTAGTTTCAATGTGTCATTTTCAATGCTTCTAGTTTCAATGTTAGTATAAAAATATTGTTTTCTGTTAAGAATCCCCCCCCCCATTTTTCGGAATTCCCGGGAAGTTCCAAGAATGCAGTTTGGAGAAGCACTTTCCTTGTATTATTAGCTTACTCCTTTGCAGATACGGAAATATCACATTTGATCCATATTGCCAGAAATTAGAGGGCAGAAGAATATGAGAATTTTAAATAATTTGTTGAGGCATTGAAAACTTGGTAAATAGTTCTTTAACATTGTGAGTCGGCTGCCAGGACTTTTTTAAAGAGTCTCTTTTCTTTCGTGTTTTAAGCCAAATTTATTATTCTGATTAATTATTGCGAGTAATTTTTATTATTCCGATTTCAATGGATCCTCTTGCTAAAGTGGCCTACTCTACTAGTATTTCCTCTCATGTGTTTAACGCCATCTATTTCACAGTCTGATTTCTTAAAATAAAGAAGGACACAAACTGTAGGTTCCGGAAGCGGGGGCTACTGTCCCCTAGAGAATATTAGATTCCACTTGAGGGTAATGATGCTCCTTAGGGAGTCATATCATCAGATCATAAATAGAAGATATAAATTCTATATCTGATTTTGGAAAACGTAAGTTAATAAAGAAGGGGTAGCAAGTAAATTTGGCATAGAAAAAAATATAAACGCTGGGCAGGGATGCCAATTAGCGGGAGGAGGGATTAGTTAGCCCTTGATTTTGTACCTTCTTCAGCGTTACTATTAAAAAATAGTAAAAGAATAAAAATGCTCTCTCCTTCCTCCCTAAATTTAAAAATTATCTTGTTTTTGTAGTTTTATTAAACCTTTCATGTTTGTACTCACCATTTGTATACCGCTTTTCCCCTATTTTTTCCCCTTGAAACGACAAAGTTACAACCTTGATTTGTTTTCTACTAGGTAGCACTTGTTCAACTTAATCATGATCGAATATATTGGCCCTTAATGCTTTATCCAAGCAGTCAAAGGAGCGTCCAGGTTGCGACGAAACATCAAATCTAGAAAAATAGGGGAGGTGTAGATCTTGAACATGATTGATTCAATACTCCAGTTCAGTACAGAGCCTCATTATGGTTTTATTCTGTTTTTCAAACGCAGACCCGGGCTAAGGGGAGAGTGAGAGTTCATGGTTCTTCCAATTATTTAGAATAAAATAAAACACAAGATTTTTCAACCGAAAGTAAGGAGTGACATTAAAATTTAAAACGAGCAGAAAATATTCAGTATGTGAAGGGGGCTACTCCTTCCTCAACCCTCGCTCTTTACACTAAAGTCAAAGTTTCTTAAAAACACTTCTCGTTAAAAACAACGTCCTTTTTGCTTGAGTAATCTTTCCTAAAGTATAAGAAAACATAGTCAAACTTTTAAAGATAAAATATTAAAAACTGCAAATGATTATAATTGTTAGATTATTTATTTCAATTTTGCGCCCCTAAAATTTCTGCGCCAGGGACGGGTGCCCCTTCAACCCCTTTCCTTTAAAACTACCTGTAGCGAAAAGGGTATTTGAAAACTTGTGAGAAACACAAGCCTAAATGTGTTTTAAAAACGTCTGAAAATTCTGATGATTCTGTTCCGCATTTTCTCCCATTAATCTGGAAAATCAAGTCTCTTAGCTGGAAGGGGCCATCAAAATTTATGAGCAGGTTGGACCATTAATTCAATCATGTTTCTTAACTAATCGGGTAAAAGTTGAGCTGATTTCACTATTAAGGTTGTCTTCATTTTTTGTTCTTGTGTTACTATAAGAAGACGTAGATAAGACCAACTGTTTAAAAAGTAAAGATAGCTGGTTCCTTTCCTAAGTTTTCAATAGGACATTTTTCTTCAAGCAATAACGAAGAAAAGTTATTATTTAGCAAAACCGATACTCGTTTAAATTAAAAAATATTACAGAATACATAAATAATGCACACGCATCAAAAAACATAAATTAAGTAGTGGGCTTAGCTTTTATTAAGCCTGTTAGCAATGAGTTGGTGCAGACAACAGTAGTGTACTGTAAACACTTCGGGTGGATGATGGTGAATTTAATAAGCTTGGATTCTTCTCCATAGTTACCGTTAATATTGAAGTGTGCAGCTGATTTCACTTCCTTCAACTCCTGCACCCATCATAGGAGACAAAATCTTGCAGTTGAACTACACACTATTCCAACAGCCCTGTAGCTGTATATCGCCTCATTCAGCTGCATGTGATTCGAAAATGACGTCTTAGCAAATCAGAAAATACACCCTTTAAATTACCATTGTTGAAACCTTACACAGAAAAATTTCACGATCTATGATACTCATTGAACAAGAAGAAAACTTCACTGTTTTTTATATGGGAAGCAGTGATATGTCCTCTTATTTTTCTTCGTTGCTATGGAAGCACTGGAAAATCATAGAGAGCTGTTTAAGGGCTCTTAAAAGATGAAGCTTATATCTTATAGTTTTTTTTGTATGCCTAGAATCGATAAGGTCGTCATAAAGTGCCATATGGTACACTAAAAGCGCAATTTGGGTGACATTTTTGAAATGGAAAGGCTGAGCCGGACACATGGACATCATAGAGATCAAACTATAGACTCGTTTATAAACTGATTTTTACATTTAATTGCTCTGTATAAATTTGACTTTATAAAGCAATCATAAAGTGACACATGGCACCCAAAGAGTACACTTTGTGTTGTTTTAAATAAATAAAAAAAAAACATAAAAGGGTATTGTCCATTGAAAAAACTTGCTGGATAAATTTGTGGAAATTCTCTTCTATGGAGAATTTCCCTGGAAATTTTCCTTGCATTTGAAATAGCGACAATATTTTTAGTTGGTATTAATATAAAAATGTGTGAATTATCAACTTATTTGTTGAGCATTGTTTGATTAAGGATATTCAGAAAATCTGAACGATTTTTCGCAGCATTGTGGTAGAAACCTTACATTAATTAAAACTTACCAGGGATGCCAATCGGATTAAAATAATTGATGCCTGGAGTTTGAAAATTACCTTACCCTTTATATCTTTGTTAAAAAAACGAAATCTAGAAAAATTAGACAAAATTTTTTTTGTGTGTAAATCAGGGTAGGGGAGGTATATATTTCTAGAAGTGGGAGGGGGTGGGGGCCTGAATACTTTTTTTTATATAATCATATATCTATCAATATAAAAACATTTGTATTTGTTTGTTAGTTATTAATTGGCCACGTCTTCAATTTAAAATCATAGGTTTTACATACTTAATTATATATTTATATCCAAATCCTAATAATGCAAACGCTTAAAGTTTATGTATGAATTACATGTTTTTAACAGGACAAAAAAGGTCGGGGGTGGCAAAATATTTTTTAATATTAGAAAGGTCGTGTCAGGAAGAATGTTGGAAAACACTGGTTTAAGCCTTTCGAGTAAAATTTAAACTAATTCCCAAATATTATGTACCCCACAAAATATTCAATGTTATTCGCTTATTATTTATTTGACTGACCTCTTCTGGATACTCGACATTAACCGTTTGTGAAGTCCGTCTTTATTTATAGTCCAATAAGTTGAAATCGGGAATTGAGAGGGCTATTGCCCTTATTAATAGTCAAAAGTGATTGGAGGGCGAATGCCCCCCCACCATACCCATTGTTTCCCCAAACACTTCCGATCAACATTTTGATATAGTAATTTTATTGAAGGGTCCGGAAATTATGTTTTTGAGTATGACAGCCCCCAACAACCCACAAGGCTAAAGTTGTAAGCTATGCCCTGGGGGCATATAATGTCATATAGAAAGTGATGTCGTAAAAACTTCAAAAATGTTTTTTCGATTTGAAATTGAGAGTAATAGTAATAGCGGAAACTTTTTAATAGTCGAAAGTAATCATAGGAAGAATCCTCCCCAACGCCCATTATTTCCCCAAACATTTCCGATCAACATTTGGATCTGGCCATTTTGTTCAACGTAGTTGAAATGTCTGGAAATTATGTCTTTGAGGATAACAAACCTCTTCCCATAGCCCTCATGACAAGGGTTGTAAGTTATGCCCTTGAGGCATATAACGTTTTTATAGAAATTTTGTCGTAAAAGCTTCAAAAAGGGCTCATTCGATAATAAATTGAGAGGACAAGTGGCTTTTTTATTAGTTGAAAGTGATTAGAGGGCAAATGTCTCCCTCCACGCCTATGATTTCCCCAGATGCCTCCAATCAAAATTTTGATATAGCCCTTTTGTTAAGTCTATCAAAAAGGTCTGGAAATTATGTCTTTGAGGATAACAAATCCTCCCAACCCCCAGCCTCAATGAAATAAACCTTGGCCATATCCGCTTTGACTTCCGTCAAATATGTCAGTTTTTTATCATTGTAACCATTTCGTCGGTTTCGTCGATCTACGGCTTCTTCAATGGATGGAAGCAAACAATATAGCTTAAAATAATATAAATATATAGTGAAGTTTGTAGATTTACAAGCACTGATAGAAACAATTTGAAATGTAAAAGAGTTTTAATCTCGGATACTTGTAAATAAGCATGAAACATATAGCCTTGAAATTTATCTTGGCGCACCCAACTCCATGGGAAGAGGCGGGAAAAAAATTCACGATGGAAACAAAGTTACAAAAATGAGGTCAAGCGGTCACCCACTCTTCACTACCCGGTCTATACTTTGGAGCACTATTTGTTCCATCCAGGCCTGAAAGACCTTAGCCAAGCTATGTGGAAGATCATATCACGGGGTCTTCGCACTAAGCGTTGTGTACAGAGCCTGGTGTGCGCTGGTTTTAAACTTTGATGACCCTTCAAATATACCATGGGAGAGGACGTCAAGCCCCGTTACACGCATGTGCATTCAATCAAATCGCCCAAATTCACTTTCGGGGGGGGGGGGGGCATTGTAATTTTACAAAATCTCATATGAATAATATTCCCCTTCTCAGCTTTTCTTATGAAACTATCAAATCATTGCGTACTGAAATAAACATGCCCTTTTTTCTAATCTTGTCCAAATCCTGAAGCTAAATTAATTTTGTTTCAAATAAGAAATTTCTTCATAATTTCCGGACCCTTCAATAAAATTACTATATCAAAATGTTGATCAGAAGTATTTGAGGAAACAATGGGCATGGTGGGGGGGGCATTCGCCCTCCAATCGCTTTTGACTATTAATAAGGGCAATAGCCCTCTTGACTCTAAGCTAAAACTCAAAACTCTTAACTAAAACTAAACTAAACTAGAACTCTAACAAAAACTCTAAGCTAAGACTCTAAGCTAAAACTCTAAACTCTTAACTAAACTAAACTAAAACTCTAAGCTAAGTCTCTAAGGTAAAACTCCAAACTCTTAACTATAACTACACTAAACTAGAACTCTAACAAAAACTCTAAGCTAAGATTCTAAGCTAAAACCCTAAACTCTTAACTATAAGTAAACTAAACTTCAACTCTAACAAAAACTCTAAGCTAAGACTCTAAGCTAAAACTATAAACTCTTAACTAAAACTAAACTAAACTAGAACTCTAATTAAAACTCTAAGTCTAAGCTAAAACTCTAAACTAAAACTAATTTAAACTAGAACTTCAACAAAAACACTAAACTAAGACTCTAAGCTAAGACTCTAGGCTAAAACTCTAAACTCGTAACTAAAACTTAACTAAACTACAACTTTAAGTAAAACTCTAAGCTATGACTCTAAGATAAAACTCTAAATTCTTAAATATAACTAAACTAAACTTCAACTCTAACTATAACTCTAAGCTAAGACTTTATGGTAAAACTCTAAACTCTTAACTAAAACTAAACTAGAACTCTAACAAAAACTCTAAGCTAATACTCTAAGCTAAAACTCTAAACTCTTACCTATTACTAAACTAAATTTCAACTCTAACTAAAACTCTAAGCTAAGACTCTAAGCTAAAACTCTACACTCTTAACTAAAACTAAACTAAACTAGAATTTCAAAAAAAACTAAGCTAAGACTCTAAGCTAAAAACTCTAAACTCTTAACTATTACTAAACTAAACTTCAAATCTAACTAAAACTCTAAGCTAAGACTCTAGGTTAAAACTCTAAACTCTTAACTAAAACTAAAATAAACTAGAACTTCAACAAAAACTCTAAGCTAAGACTCTAAGATAAAAACTCTAAACTCTTAACTAAAACTAAACCTAACTAGAACTCTAACAAAAACTTCTAAGACTCTAAGCTAAAACTCTAAACTCTTAACTAAAACTAAACTAAACTAAAACTCTAAGCTAAGTCTCTAAGGTAAAACTCCAAACTCTTAACTAAAACTAAACTAAACTAGAACTCTAACAAAAACTCTAAGCTAAGACTCTAAGCTAAAACTCTAAACTCTTAACTAAAATTAAACTAAACTAGAACTTCAACAAAAACTCAAAGCTAAGACTCTAAGTTAAAAACTCTAAACTCTTAACTAAAACTAAACTAAACTAGAACTCTAACTAAAACTCTAAGCTAAGACTCTAAGGTAAAACACCAAACTCTTAACTAAAACTAAACTAAACAAGAACTCTAACAAAACTCTAAGCTATGACTCTAAGCTAAAACTCTAAACTCTTAACTATAACTTAACTAAACTATAACTTTAACTAAAACTCTAAGCTATGACTCTAAGCTAAAACTCTAAATTCTTAACTATAACTAAACTAAACTAGAACTCTAACTAAAACTCTAAGCTAAATCTCTAAGGTAAAACTCCAAACTCTTAACTATAACTAAACTAAACTTCAACTCTAACAAAAATTCTAAGCTAAGACTCTAAGCTAAACTCTAAACTCTTAATTAAAACTAAACTAAATTAGAACTTCAACAAAAACTCTAAGCTAAGACTCTAAGTTAAAACTCTAAATTCTTAACTATAACTAAACTAAACTAGAACTCTAACTAAAACTCTAAGCTAAGACTCTAAGGTAAAACTCTAAACTCTTAACTAAAACTAAACTAAACTAGAACTCTAAAAAAAACTCTAAGCTAAGACTCTAAGCTAAAACTCGAAACTCTTAACTAAAACTTAACCAAACTACAACTTTAAGTAAAACTCTAAGCTATGACTCTAAGCTAAAACTCTAAATTCTTAACTGTAACTAAACTAAACTTCAACTCTAACTAAAACTCTAAGCTAAGACTCTATGGTAAAACTCTAAACTCTTAACTAAAACTAAACTAAACTAGAACTCTAACAAAAACTCTAAGCTATGACTCTAAGCTAAAAAACTCTAAACTCTTAACTAAAACTAAACTAAACTAAAACTCTAAGCTAAGTCTCTAAGGTAAAACTCCAAACTCTTAACTATAACTAAACTAAACTAGAACTCAAACAAAACTCTAAGCTAAGACTTTAAGCTAAAACTCTAAACTCTTAACTATTACTAAACTAAACTTTAACTCTAACAAAAACTCTAAGCTAAGACTCTAAGCTAAAACTCTAAACTCTTAACTAAAACTAAACTAAACTAGAACTTCAACAAAAACTCTAAGCTAAGACTCTAAGCTAAAAACTCTAAACTCTTAACTAAAACTAAACTAAATTAGAACTCTAACAAAAACTCTAAGCTAAGACTCTAAGCTAAAAATCTAAACTCTTAACTAAAACTAACCTAAACTAGAAGTGTAACTAAAACTCTAAGCTAAGACTCTAAGGTAAAACACCAAACTCTTAACTAAAACTAAACTAGAACTCTAACTGAAACTCAAAGGTAAAACACCAAACTTTTAACTAAAACTAAACTAAACTAGAACTCTAACAAAAACTCTAAGCTATGACTCTAAGCTAAAACTCTAAACTATTAACTATAACTTAACTAAACTATAACTTTAACTAAAACTCTAAGCTATGACTCTAAGCTAAAACTCTAAATTCTTAACTATAACTAAACTAAACTAGAACACTAAAACTCTAAGCTAAGACTCTAAGGTAAAACTCTAAACTCTTAACTAAAAATAAACTAAACTAGAACTCTAACAAAAACTCTAAGCTAAGACTCTAAGCTAAAACTCGAAACTCTTAACTAAAACTTAACCAAACTACAACTTTAAGTAAAACTCTAAGCTATGATTTTAAGCTAAAACTCTAAATTCTTAACTGCAACTAAACTAAAGTTCAACTCTAACTAAAACTCTAAGCTAAGACTCTATGGTAAAACTCTAAACTCTTAACTAAAACCAAACTAGAACTCTAACTAAAACTCGAAGCTAAGACTCTAATCTAAAAACTCTAAACTCTTAACTAAAACTAAACTAAACTAGAACTCTAACAAAAACTCTAAGCTAAGACTCTAAGCTAAAAACTCTAAACTCTAAACTAAAACTAAACTAAACTAAAACTGTAAGCTAAGTCTCTAAGGTAAAACTCCAAATTCTTAACTATAACTAAACTAAACTAGAACTCTAATAAAAACTCTAAGCTAAGACTCTAAGCTAAAACTCTATAAACTCTTAACTATAACTAAACTAAACTTCAACTCTTACAAAAACTCTAAGCTAAGACTCTATACTAAAACTCTAAACTCTTAACGAAAACTAAACTAAACTAGAACTTCAACAAAAACTCTAAGCTAAGACTAAAAGGTAAAACACCAAACTCTTAACTAAAACTTAACTAAACTATAACTTTAACTAAAACTCTAAGCTATGACTCTAAGCTAAAACTCTAAATTCTTAACTATAACTAAACTAAACTTCAACTCTAACTAAAACTCTAAGCTAAGACTGTAAGGTAAAACTCTAAACTCTTAACTAAAACTAAACTAAACTAGAACTCTAACTAAAACTCTAAGCTAAGACTGTAAGGTAAAACTCTAAACTCTTAACTAAAACTAAACGAAACTAGAACTCTAACAAAAACTCTAAGCTAAAACTCGAAACTCTTAACTATTACTAAACTAAACTTCAACTCTAACTAAAACTCTAAGCTAAGACTCTAGGCTAAAACTCTAAACTCTTAACTACAACTAAAATAAACTAGAACTCTAATTAAAACTTTAAGCTAAGACTCTAAGGTAAAACTCCAAACTCTTAACTAAAACTAAACTAAACTAGAACTCTAACAAAAACTCTAAGCTAAGACTCTAAGCTAAAATTCTAAACTCTTAACTATAACTAAACTAAACTAGAACTCTAACATAAACTCTAAGATAAGACTCTAAGCTAAAAAATTCTAAACTCTTAACTAAAACTAAACTAAACTAAAACTCTAACTAAAGCTCTAAGCTAAGACTCTAAGCTAAAACTCTAAACTCTTAACTAAAACTAAACTAGAGCTCTAACAAAAACTCTAAGCTAAGACTCTAAGCTAAAACTATAAACTCTTAACTATAACTAAACTAAACTAGAACTTCAACAAAAACTCTAAGCTAAGACTGTAAGCAAAAACTCTAAACTCTTAACTAAAACTAAACTAAACTAGAACTCTAACAAAAAACTCTAAGCTAAGACTCTATGCTAAAACTCTAGACTCTTAACT